>NNCF01130183.1:71807-103028 GCA_002313205.1 Laupala kohalensis | reverse complement strand
ACCCGAGCACAATGGTGGGGCTACCACTCGCAGATCTAGGTATGTGTCCAGAACAGTTTGGTGAAGAAAATAATTTCCTGCTCTCTTCTGCATGTCTATTAATATCATATTTTTCATTAGAGAGAAAAAAAGAAAAAACCGAATGCAGCATGGGTACAAGAGGTAATCCATAACACACAAAACAAGACTTCCCTGCTCCATTATCCAGCTGAAACCTAGGTGCCATTCCCTCATCTGTAATAACAGGGGGTCCCACATGAAGGTTGAGGTTGGCCCTTGACTAAGAGAGGCTGTACGTTGTGCATCAGTAGTCTTTACCCACCCTCATCTTCTGAATTGTTCTCACTGCTACAAAAAGACTTAACAAAGTATAGGTACAAGAAGAAACAAACAACATGCTTTAGAAGTCAATCTTGCTCTCTTTGCACCACCCCAGCACAAAGTCTCTCGATTTCATTGGATCATAAGAGTAAAGTTAAGATATCTGTTATTCTCATTCACTTCATGTTTGTAGAACAAAGTTGCTTTGACTGATTGCTGCTGTGGACATGATGGAAATAAAAAATACACAATGCAACACAAAAAAACCTAGAAGATATTCAGTGTTTCACAACACTTCAGATTTAATCATGCCTGTATTACAACATTAGTACAGTGTTCCGAAATAAATACTTTACATACATAATTAAAGATTGCTTAGTTGTTTGTACAAATATTCAGTTGTGACCAAAGAAACATTTTAAAAAATTAATAGCCTACAGACATATTGAAACTATGTTTTATGTTCATAATTTTAAACGTACACATAAACTAATACTATCATCTACTCCAAGTATCTCAAATGGCTTGTGATATTCCGGACAGTAAGTGGATAAATTCTATGCTATACAATATTAAACCTATCAGATCTAATAAGATTGTAAACCTAAACTTTTTGTGATAAAAGCACAATCCAAGTCAAAATGAAGCAGGCAATATTTTTTTTTGCATACAAATCAACTTTACTGACCTTGCTTAATTTCTACAATTTATTCATTTCGATCATATGGTACATACAAGTGTATCAACCATTTTTACAACTCACAACCTACTTCAAAATTTCATTTCCTGAATCCAATCCTTACAATTCTTCAATCTCATCAGCTCTTTGACATCCTTCTACAATATCTAGGCAAAAAATATCTGGAATCACAGAAATCAAATCGCAAAGGTTGGTCTGCCCACAATTCCTCTACTCAACGTAAGAGTTAGTTAATAAGAATGCAATTGTTCATATGTTACACACAAAACCCGAACTCGGTCATTGAACGAAAAAAACGACCAAAACTATTTTTGGCAGATGTTTTTTGTCAGAACTAGTTCTGAAAATTTCAAAACGCTCAATACTAGTTTTGGACGTTCACGTTTTGCCAGAACTAGTTTTGAGCGTTTTTAGAGTGCTCAAGTTTCCAAATTCGTAATTTTATTTTTCGGCCACGTCTTAATAATAAATTTATTGTCAAAAAACAGTACAGACTGCGTATGACCACGTGGAGGACAATAAACTAATTTACTCTCCGGAAGTAAGCAAGGGACCATCCCATCAATTCCGATCAAGGGCCCTAAGGCAGAGGCGGATTCAAAAAATTTCAGCAAAAGTTCCTAGATAAGATAAAAGGTTAGCTGCAAGTTATAATACATATATAATGTCAATATGTTTGTAATTTAACGCAAATATGTTTGTAAATTTACATGTACAAGTTATTATCGGACTATAGATTATTCTGAGTATAGTTTTTAAAAATCATAAGAGTTGAAAAACACTAAATTCACAATTTATTGTTACAATACACACGCCCCTAGACAAAGCCTAGAGAACCTGTATAAGAAATCCGCCTCTACCCGAAGGAAAAACGGAGAAAAACCCGGGCCAGGATGGGGCTACAGAATTAATGTACACAACCGTGCCAAAGTTGAGTACACATAAAACTAAATTAATATGAGCCATACGGCAACACAACCATGCAAGAAAATAGTTTTTGAAATTGTTATAAGTTATTTAAAAAGTGCTACAACAATGGCGTGATAAAGTACAAGACGAATTTAACTTTTATTAAAATCAGTTAATTCTTTAACCGCGGATTTGAAGATATTCAATTTCATAATGTCTTTTATATTCTTGGGCAGGGAATTATGATATGGTCTTTTTTGGCAAAGAGTGGTTGACACTCTAGGGCGATGAATATTATTCCTACTGCGAGTATTGTGTTCGTGAACGAGACTGCTTTGTATAAAGCAAGGGTGTTGCTTCAGTAATTCGGTCTTAACAAACACGACCGTTTCATAAATATAAATGCAGGGAAGTGTTAAGATATTTATTTCCTTGAATAAAGGTTTACAAGAGTTTCGGGGGTGAGATTTACAAATTATCCGAACTATCCTCTTCTGAATTCTGACCGGAATTACCCCAGAATGTAATGCCGTAACGTAAATGGGAGTAAACGTTTGCAAAATATACGCAACGGGAAATGCGTGGACTAACTGCGTTAACTAAGTTTCGGAATGCGTAACACAATTTGCTTAATTGGGAATTAAGTTTGTCAATGTGACAATTCCATTTGAGGTTGTCTTGAATATGGAGACCTAAGAATTTTGTATTCGTAACAGTTTTTAATTGTGTTCCGTTTCCAAGTTTCCAATCGAGTAGTTATTTTACTCATGTATGTAGTTTGGATGACAATAGATTATTATGGTACTATTTTACGAAAATCTATCCGTAAGCGGGTTGAAATAGTACGCCTGTGAGCATCCATAACAACAGAATGCTTGGAGCAATTTGAACCAAACTAGATGACTAACAAGCACTGTAGGGATAAACAATCATAAATCTTCCAGGGACGGGGTGGGAATGGGGTAGCATGTACAAATAATTGAAAAATATATTTGATTGGAAACTATAGTTTCCGGTACCGTAGAGATGGATAAGGAAATGCCCAATAAGTTCACCATTGATCCACAGGGAAGATAATATGCTCCTAGCTCCCATAAGGGAGCGAGTGGACATACGGTGGCATGTTAAAATAATAAAAAATTACCGATATTGGTGTTGAATTCATGCTTTTTGGAATGTATGCCAAAAGCAGTCGCTCATTACCACTTACCTGACTCCATTAGACAGCTCCCCCGGAACTGCTTACTTTACCCCGCTAATGACAAAAACCACAAGGACATTCAGGATTCGGCCCACTTTACTGGTCGTAAAATATACCTCGTCCTTAATAAAGGAAACACAACACTTTGTAAAATTGACTTAATTATTTATTTCTACTAATAATACATTTCACAACACATTTTCAAAATAAACCCTTCTCATAAAATGTAATGTTAAAATACCCCCTTTTCAAAATCCCCCAAAATGCATAGATATGACATTCAATTATACAATATTTCTTATTTGTTCTTCTTGATCGCTGCATTTTAACACTGACTCATTGACGTTAAAGTTCACGTTTTTAATGACCAAGAGGTCCTTTTATGACTTTACCACAATACCAGCTTGACGTGGCTTAAGATTGTGAGTCATAATTACTTCATAAAAATTAATATGCCTCCAAAAGTCTTCGGCTATACCAGAAGTCCCTTGATGTTCACACAACTTTGAGCACGCCAAACGCAGCTAGTCATGGAAATTACCTTAGCGTTCAACTGAATGGCTTCCCGCTACAGAAAGTCACGCCTTACGCTCTACTGT
Source organism: Laupala kohalensis (assembly GCA_002313205.1). NCBI lineage: Eukaryota > Metazoa > Arthropoda > Insecta > Orthoptera > Trigonidiidae > Laupala > Laupala kohalensis. Next base: position 99,298 of record NNCF01130183.1, on the reverse strand, counting down.
CACTGGCCCTTCGCCATGGCTGCAGGTGGTGATGCTCGCTCAATCCTCGTTGACACCGCAGAGTGGTTTCCCCACTCGGAACGGAGAAAGGTCATCGGCTTGGCCGCCCCACTCAACTTGACGATAATGAGTAACGGCGGAGTACCGCAAATACTGTTCATTTCCAAAAAGTTTACCACTAGCGAAAAGTCAGTTCTAAAATGAGAGTTAGTTCGCGCAAAGTTCACAAACTGAGCCCAAACGCTGGTGGCGAGACCCGAACTCAACAAACTCGTTATTCACAGTATGACTAAGAACAAATATGTGAGCATCTGATTATAATCACTGAATCAGAAGCAACTTTAAAGGAGATCGGCAAGATGTATTACTCAACCACTGAGATTTTCAGAGTGGATATTATGTGATATCTAACCTCGTAACAACTTCATAATAATCTCATAATCATGAACTCTAAAATTATCTAACTTAATCATCATAGGTGAATGATTTTAATCCATCTCGAATGAGTGATCTCAAAAATCATAGTACACGACCTCGTAATGAACCAGCGAGGAAGAACCGAAGAAGAACTCTGAAGAAGTCAATGTCCTCCTGGTGTCTGTCTTTTTGTAATCGTCTCCCCCGCCAGTGCCCCAAAAACTTCGAAAATGACTACCCTTCCCTGACGTAACGATTTTTGGCGGCCAATGGCTATCAATTTCTACTCCACGTGGAGTATCCATAATGGGTTTGTCATGAAGTGACGTAGGTCGGTTGTCAGCCAATGACCGTATTTGTTAATATTCCTGCTTTTCCCCCGTGCGTCTTCCCATCTATTTATTCTTCGGCACTTTCCATTAGTTGTAACCTTCTTCTTTTCTCACCACTTTGTTTAATTTAGATAATAAAGCCTCATTCTCGGCGTTCTCAAAATGGCACTTTATTTTGACATGTCTGGTAAATTTCATCAACATCTCTTTCCACTACGAGCCTCGAAGCTTGTTTAGCGTGGTCGTTCCCTCACACAACTATTCTGCCGAAGATCGCTCGCTGACTCAAAATTCGTAAGTGGGTCCCCGTTCTACTTGAATATTGTTTACAAAAGGACTATTCTTCCCTTCTTCTTAGTTCTGCGAAACAGAGTACCGTTGTATCTGTCTCGAGGATTCCAACAAGATGTCTCCCACCTCCTTCCTATTTCCTCTCGCGACATACCACCGCCTCCTCTTAAAGTGGCTAGGGCATGTACACATATATCAACAAGTCCCCTTTACCCAGAGACAGTTATCGCAGTCGTCCCTCCGAACCGATGAAGTTAAAATTTCTCGTATCCTCTCCACCCTTCAAGAATTGTTTATAACTGGCGTTCATTTTTCCACACACTCCAATTTTCGAGGACAGCTAATTTTGCGTCTCTTCCACTTAAGAAATTACTATTTCTCCTGTCCCAAACACAGACCTACGAAATAACACTTAATATTTATTTTATTCTTAAATCTCGCCTGAAAGCGTGCTCCTGACAAATATTGTTTCCATCGTGTCATCCCTTATGGCTATTTCTTTTGACACACCTGACTCCATTTATATTCCTGAAGCCAGCTTGCCTGCCCGCTCGCTTCTTGTCGCAAGACAACCTCCATTTCCAAATTCTCTAAAATTACGACAATATACGGCTTTCATATTTCTTTTACGGGTTCAGAAATACTAAAACTATAAGTTCGATCATTTTAAATTCTTTGCTACGAGGCATGTTATTGTAATTACACAGCAATTGAATTGACGTTGTCGAGAAAAGTTGATTTTTCACCCGCATAACTATTATATAACAATATAACAGTACTGCTCATCCCAATCCAGAGACTTAGTTCCTGTAAACTTCCCTTAAAAATTAAAATACAAATATTAAAAACATTGATTCAAAAGATTCCAGAAGAACATGAGCAAACTAATAGAAATATATTTCTACGTTGATTAAATAGTCATCCAATTTTACTAACCACTTGTTGTAGTGTAAGCCTTGGAATTTTATTCCAGGTGAAAGAGGAAGTTTCCTCTTTCATTCATTGTGAATAAACTGTATCAACTAAACTATGAGTTGAGACTACTTGAGAAAAAAACTAGAAACTGGGAAAATCCATAATTTGCCTCAGGTTCCGAGTATGCTGGATTTGTCACTAAATGTAGTGATTTAAAAAGTAACGAATATTGCGTTATTCAAATTTTTCTTATTTTTCAGAATTTTTACAATATAATCCTCATTTATTAATAAATTGGTAATGACAGGCTAATAAGTATTATACTTGTAAGAGATTAGGTGAGAAAAAATTGGTTAAAACCGTACATTTTCTCCAGACTCCCTGCACCAAGAGTAGGAGATGAATACAGTAAAATGTGTACATTCCTTGCTTAATTTGCATTGACCACGAAGGTAATTTTATAACATAGCAAATGCAATTATATTTTATTTGGTCACATGACACTGATGACAAAACTCTTATTGAAAATAGAACAACAGTTTAAAACAATAATATGTAAAATGAATGTATTCACAGAAAATGTTGTACATTTATGAATAATCTGAGACGGCATAACACCATGGAAAGGATCTGCGAAACTGCAGATTGAGGTTGAGTTGCAGGGTCCCATACGTCTTGATTGGTAACTTGTTGGCCGCGCCGAGAACATACTCGGCGAGCGGCGATCATGAAGAAGATGACGGGGGAAGCAACACAGATCAGATCCAGTGTCGATCAGACATCTTTGTTTGCCCGTTTGGTCCGTCACAAAAAAGCGGCTTCCACCATTATAACACCCAGTCGCCTCTACTACTGGCTGTTGTTTCTGTAACTTTCATTTACAAAGGGATTTATATACAAATGGGGGATTTTTTTAAAATTTACTCCGTTTTCAACGGAGGGAAAGGGAGCTTCCAGGAATGAGCTCTCTTGCTCTCGAGTCGCAGCAGCATCTTCTTCCTCATCTTTTAACGTTGTTGCCCTTGCCGACCACCAGGTCAGGCTTCAACATGTCCGCCGTGAAGGCTCGGGATTGCCCTAGCACACCCTAGTGGCCGGAACCCAGCGCTGCGACAATCTTGATATGGTGCAGCGTCCACTAGATCGCGTGAGTCAGGGTTTCCTTCTTTGGCGCCCCCGTTGCATCGTAGCACCCCTTTCGGCAAGCCGCTGCCGAGGGATCCGCGTTGTCATAAACCTTGCTGCGGAGCCCTCGAAACAGGTTGACTCGCGCGCAATGCGCGAAGCGCCGCGTCATGTATTCGCAGCCCCCTTCCATGAAGTGGCTGCTTGTACGTCCGTTACTGATAAGTGCCTCAGCGGAGCGGCCTTGATCTGAGCATTGCACCCACTTCACGTTATGGAGCTGCTGGCAAAGTTTCCTTAGGCGCTTCACAACGAGGTGCCCTTGTTTCGGTGCGATGCATCGTTTGGGGGCGATCTGCCCTAAGAGGGTCCACGGCGGCGGTGGTGGTGGTGGTGGTCGGCCCTGCGGCGGCGGTACTGCGGGAGGTGGCTAGGGCCTCGGCGGGCGCGTCCACGGCGGCGGCCAAGGCGGCGGCGGAGGAGGCAGCGGCCGGCCCTGCGGCGGCGGTGGAGGCTGCGGCCGGCCCTGCTGCGGCGGCGGCGGACGGGGTGTCTAGGGTCTCGTTGGGTGTGGCCACGGCGGCGGCAGCGTTGGTTACGGGTGGGGTATCTCGACCCATATAAATAACGGGAGGTAGCCCTCTGGGAGGGGTTTAAAAGGTGTTTAGGTGGGCGAAGGCGTCTCATCTGTGTATTAGAGAAGTCGCCCATCAGCACAGGAATGTATAGGGAGGGGAGAAGAAAAGTTTTTAGGGCCGAGAGTTGCTGTCAGGGGTGGAGGGGCTCATTCACTATCCTGTACGCAGCATTGTGTACCCACCGCACGTCCTCCTACGTTGGGGCAAGCTGGTATCCCACCGGCTTTCCCAGGTGGCGCGCCTCCATCGACCGTCCATCCACCGTGAATTCTGTTCTTCGTAGGCCATCGAGAACTAGATGGATGGAGCGGCATTTTGCCGGTTTCGCTCGGATGCCGACGCGCTGGAGGACGACTGTCACTGAGTTGATGCGGTCCTGAGATCCGCTGCGGTTTCTGCAAGTAGGACAATCTCGACGGCGTACGCCAGCACCTGTTGCTTTTGCGGGGGCGCGTCTTCGATTTCCCGCAGGGCTGCGTCGACCACCAGGTTGAAGAGGTGGGCATAAAGTGGGAAGCCCTGCCGGATTCAGATCCCCGATGATGCTCAGGAACGCATCTCCGTTGCCCGCCGCTTCAGCTGCGGCGAGGATGGCATCGTGGGGCACGTTGGCGAGGTCTAGGAACGCGACGCAGAGGTCCTTCCCATGGCGTCTTGCATGTCCAATAGAGTTTTGGAACATGAAATTGTGTTCCAGGACGCCATCAAAGGGGCGGAAGCCCTTCTGCACCTCGGAAAAGACCGCGTTGCGATTGGCCCATGTTGAGAACCACAACGCTCAGACACCCGCGTACAGCTTGGCGAGCGTTGACATTAGTGCAATGGGCCGCTAGTTGCTCATGTCGATCGCTTCTCTGCCCTGGAAGATTAGTGAGGTGCGCGGCCTCTTCTACCCCTCCTGCGCACGCCAGAGATGGCGAACGCAGTTGAATAGGGCCGCGTGCACCTGCCCGTCGGGGTCCGCAGAGCGGAGATGGCTGATCGTTAGGCGGTCCTCACCGGGCGCCGACTTGGTCGCCATCCTCAGCCGCTTCGGGATCTCCTCTGCGGTGATGGGGCCGTCATTGACTGTCGGCCGGTCCGCCGCGTAAAGCCCCTCGAGGTTATGGGGGGGGTGGCGCCTCGCAGGTGACCTGCAAGTGCGCCTCTATTTGCTCCCGCGGTACCGGACAGAGCGCGCCATCATCCTCCATGATGACGCGCATGGCACGGCGAGGGTTTCGTTTGTAGGGGACGCCTCAAGTCATTCAGGGTCCTCGGTGTCATCTGAGAAGGAACATAAACATATAGCCGTGATCTTTGTTGATATATCAGGGGCTTTTGATAACGCTTGGTGGCCAATCATGCTTGCCAGACTGAGGGAAGTGGGCTGCCCACGGAACTTATATGGCTTGTATGTAAGTTATCTCTGTGATCGTGAGGCGGGGGTGTCTCATGAAGGAGTCCTGCTTTCGAAGATGCTGACCAAAGGTTGTCCTCAGGGATCTAATTCATGTCCTGTGATGTGGAATCTCGTGATGTATCCGCTCCTTCGGGAGTTGTCATCTCGAGGATTCAAGCACGTCGCTTATGCCGATGATCTGGCATTGATAATTGAGGGCAATAGCTGGAGGGATGTGGAGGAAGAAGGGGAATCTTCACTAGCCGTTGTATCTGATTGGTGCCGCATAAGCAAGCTACTTATTTCTGAGAGCAAAACATCGCTCATGGTCATGAAGGGTTCACATGCAAACCGTCCTACGCTGATCAGGCTAAATAATAGATCGATTCGTGTGGTGAAGCCGCAGAAATATCTTGGGGTCACCTTGGACTGCAAGCTCGAGCATGTCGATACTGTGACGGCTAAGGCCAAGAGTGTGTTCTACAAGCTCATGAGACTATCAACAAGGAAGCGACTAATAAGCCGCAGGGCCCTGATGAGCAACTATAAGGGCGCATTCCTGCCAATTATCCTGTACTGTGCATCGGTGTGGGCGCATTGAGCGCGTCTGACGATGTGCGGCAGAGCTCTCAGGAATGCTCAACGAGCTCCCTTGATAGCAATATCTGGAGCATATAGAACAGATCCCACTGTCAGGCTGCAAGTCCTGACAGGGTTACTGCCTTATGATCTTGAAGTTATCAAGGCGGGGGCAATATATTGTGCTAGAAAGGGACTGCCGTATGTGTTGGACGATGTCTCGTATAGCCCGGGCTATGCTGTGGTGTCGGAGAAAGCCTTCATTACGGAGGGGTTCTCAGGATCTGGCAAACCCGCTGGATGGCGAAGGCTCATTTAGAGAAATTTGCCCTGAAGTTTCTTTTGCCGGGAAAAAGAACTTCTCTCCTTCCAGGGACTTGGTCCACTCGNATAAGAGACAGGTGGTCTCTCCGTTTTATGAGTGTGGCGAACCGGATACAGCAGAACACGCTATCTATGCCTGCGAGCGGCATTCGTGGGCTAGAGAGGAGCTTGAGGAAAGTTACGGAGTTGTCTTGAAGCCAAGGGTAATAACAGCGGCTCTGGAAAATGAAGATGCCTTGAAACTGCTGGAAGTTTTTACCGACAGGGTCATTCGAGACCGCAGACTGATCTAAGTCTGGGCCGTAGGGGGTTTTCCGGGTGACCGGAAATAAATAGTGGTACGTGTGTTTACTGGTGGTTATAGTAAGCCTTCCGTCGGGTCTCAGGGATCGATAAGTGCCGAAATGGTTAACGTTACCCCCGAAAGCTAACGATGGAGATTGGTTGCGATGGGTGAGGATTATATCCTCACTTACCACTGTCGAGATGTCTCGCTGGCGACGACCGGCAGTAGGTTGGTACCCGGCTTCGCGGAGTAGGTCATACGCGAGTTATGTTCTAAGAACAATGACTACGAAACGGGATGAGTCTTAGTACTCAACCTAGTGAGTAGGACCGTTCTGAAGAAGAGGAGTCTGGCTCTGGGGGAGCCCAGACAGACTCCGAAACTAAGGAAGAACCAATGGCTCGTCGTGTGCGCTTCTCCCAGGAGATCACGTTGATCTTTCCTTGCACTTGCCCATCTGAGTGCGACCAGGGTGGAGTTTCTTCTGGTGAGGAAGAGCTCTCCGAGTCAATCTCGGGGAATGATGACGACTCATCGCTTACTTTCGTTGAGGGGAAGTCGACGACCAACGCCTGGATCCTTGATTTGGACACAGGCTACGTGGTCGAAAACCTACCTGAGATTGTGACCGACCAGGGACAACGACGTTCCTCGCTCTTACGTAGGACGACTAGTGCTCTTTTAGGAGGCATTTCATCTCGCCTCCAATTGGTTATCAGCGGCATAACATCTTGCCTCTGTTGGTGTTGCGGGCTGTGCTTCTCTCCGCCTTCCGTAGTCATCGAGGAGGATCTCGGGGACTGGGTCGAGGAGGCCTGTTCATCCGAAATGCCACCTTTGGATGTCTCTACGGAGAAGGTTTACTCTGGCCTTCGCATTAATAACATTCATGTGAGGCTAGAGGAGACTCCCATGCTAGAAGCTGCACTCCAATATCTTGTGCAGGTTCTGGCACCCGGAGGGGACAGGCTCATGTTCCGGTACCCCAAGGAGATCCTGGCGATGCAGCTGATGGCGTCCGGAGTACCATCAGGTCCGGCCGTTCTGCGTCGCTACACCCAGGAAGTTTTCCGGAGGAGGGGAGTGGAGTTCGACTTGAAGAGCATAGCCGCACTCTATAAGAGAGTGCTAGGAGTCGTGCGTAGCGTGCCTGGGAACCCGCAAAGTATGGTGGTCGTCCGAGGGTAGGCGTTCTCTACTCCAAGGACGGCCAGTGTACCTGCGGTTCTCCTTCAGAGGTAGTTTGAGGACTTGGCTTGAGAATGGTTTCCGATTTTTGGTTCATGGATAGTCTTTGTAAATAGTCTTCGTAAATATTATCTGTATATATATTTTTGGTCTGCTCTTGTATCTGTTTATCTGTTTGTATATTTGTATGTTCATATTGAAATTGTTTTGTATGTCTATATTTTCTTGGTTGTGTATGGTATGGTTTTTTTTGTTTGTTTAATGTGTTTTATAATTTTTTATACTTCTGATCTTTTTATTAAAATCTTAAGTGTTATGGATATAGTTTTGTTGGTAAAGTGGTTTCGCTAGTGGTGGGTTACCATGCCTCCACGTGGCAGGGATGGAAACTCCTCTGTTGCTTGTAGCAGTTGTTGCAAGCAACAGGGGAGGCTAAATGGTGAATGTTATTTGTATATATATGTAGTAGTTTTATGTAGAAATTTTTGTCTTATATTGTTTTTGTTTGAGGTGTTGTGTATATTTTTGTTGGTCGATTTTTGTTAGTAAATGTATGAATATTTAAAAGGACTCCCTGCCATATGTGTTCCACATGTATTCAGGGAGTCCTAATTAAATTGTATATATTATCTATGATTGTTTATATCTTAATTTAGAAATTAAATGACAAAAAATGCTCTGGAGGGGGTGTCGGTTGCACCTGCTGTGGTGAGCGGGTCGTAGGAGGGGCACCCTGATGCGTAGACTGCTTGCTCGTCACGGATGGAGAGAGCACTGTAGCTTCATTTGGTACTTCCGGTGGCGTCGGAGCACACCTGATGCGATCCCGTGTAGTTGCCAACATCTTCCTTGGCCCGCATCCGTCTGTGCAGCCGGGTGTGCTGCCGAGCTTGGTTTACGTACGGATAACGTACCATGCACCCCGGTGCCTTGCAGAATGTGGGTAGCGGGAGGGGCTGGCACGGCTCCGGCTTCTTCTCCGTTAGGAGGATGCATTGCTCCTGGTGCTTCCACATCTCTCGGACAAGAGTGTTACACCAGAGACAGAGCGTAACATCGTGATCATTATACTGGAGCGTGACGTGGTCAAAGAACGAGTAACGCGGCCTCTCTGTCAGGTTACAGGTCACTGGCCTCCTGCACTCCGGACATATCAGCACCTCCGTCGTTAGCATTGGAAGGAGCCAGTAACCCTCTCTCCTCCGGGCCGCATTCCTCCCCGGCACATGTACTTTCCTCCCACTATGGCCACCGTTGCGTGTTACAACACTGAGAAGGGCAAGTCGATGGGTGGACCCACCACCACGATGTCCCTGAGACAATTACAAATGTTCATTTTTTCTCAGGGGTCCACCGGTTTGCCACACTCTACGCAGGCCATTGTTATGTTCACACCATGATCAGTAAGGTCGTAGGTGATGTAGCGACAGGTCTTTTGTATGTCGCCGATTTGGGCCCACCGAGCATCTCCTGGGCACATCGGGCAGCTGGGGGATTGCGGGAGCGGGTGTCGTGCCTGTACCCCGTTGTCTCCGTCCACTCAGAGGTCGATCAGCTGTACCCCGATGTTATCCAGGATCCTTCGACCCGCAACTCTGGTAGACAACGCCACGATCGCGGGTCGGGACCAGGTGGATGGGCCTGCGGTGACGGGGGTGGCGACGTCCCCCACGGCTAAGTGACCGCGCCGTTCCGTTGAGCGGCGGTAGGTGGCACCAGAGGCGTTCGAGGCAGCAGCAGCGTCTAGTGGGCCGGATGGGTGGCAGTGGCTCTGGCAGTGACCGTTGCAAATGTTTCCACTGGGCCGGCGGTAGCAGGAGCAGCGACAGTGAAAGCGTCCGCAGCAGCGTCCAGCTCAATGGGCGTGGCGGAGTCGGCGGCGGTAGCGCTCCGCTCGGGGAGAGCTTAGGCGGCGGCGGGGACCGGCGCAGAGGCGATAACATCTCTCGAGGAGGTCACAGTGATGACACCCTTCGTGGGTACCTCCTTGTCTGACAAGTCAGAAGTGACAAGGTAGATGTCAGGGATGGAAGCCTCCTCATCAGACAAGCAGCTGTCAGAGTGACAGCTGTCAGAATGATAACTGGTCAAGTTGACGGCCGGCAAGTTGACAGCTGTTAGTCGTGGCCTCGTTCTCACTGAAGTCCTCCGCCTCGAGAAGCATTGCTGTCTCTTCGGCTGCAGCCACGGTGACGAGGGTGGTGGAGCCAGTTTTCTCCTCGGCAGGTGCGGATAAGTTAGAGTCGGCAGTGGCAGCGGTGACCGGTGCAAAGGGAGATGCGTCAGTGGCGGCGGCAACGGCAGCGCTTGGATCAGGTGAGGCGCCGGGGGCGACAGCGGTGGTGCTTGGCTCAGAAGAGACGACGGCGATCGGCGCAAAGGAAGGTGCGGCGGTCTCGGCGACGACGACGACGACGACGGCGCTCGGCTCAGGTGAGACGGCAGTGGCGATTGTGGCAGCGGCGTTCAACTCCATCGAGTATGCTGATGTGGCAGTGGCGGCGACGGGCGCAGCAAAAGACGCAACGGTGCCGACGGCGACGCATGGCACAGGTGAGACGTCGATTACGTCAGCGATCGGCTCCGAGAAGTCTACGGAGGCGGCGGCGAACGGCGCAGAGGAAGATGCGGCGGTGGGGGCGGCGGCGGCAGCGCTCGGCTCAGGAGAGGCGGCGGTGGCGGCAGCGTTCGGCTCAGAAGAGACGCCGGTGGCTGCTACCGACACAGAGGAAGATGCGGCGGTGGCGGTGGCGGCGGCGCCCGTGTCAGGGGTGGCGGCGTTTGGGTTTGTGATCCAATCGGTCTTGGGCACTTCATTTGATGTCGCTTCTTGAACGGCACTATCATTTATGGGAAGAGGCATGGCCAGTCCGAAAAATTCACTGACATCTTACTATAATTTTGAGAGGGTTAGCACTGAGCGGGCCCAACAGCTGTTGGAGGGGCTTAACAGCGGCTGGGTTCTACACGGACTTTCGCCGTTTGCAGCTAGGGGCGGGCTCAACGCTGCATCATTATGAGTAAGCGCTGGCGTCGCCGAACTTGGTAGGCACGAGCGCTCTCTCACGGCGGAGCCTGTCCCTGCCATTGTCGACCTCGCGCTCCTCGCTGCGTAGCCGCGAACTATGCGTGGAACGACGCAGGTTGTACCGCTCCATTATATTGCGGTGCATATGGAGGGAAGGGACCACAGCAGCTTTACGCGTCGAATGCTTGAAGCTCAAAACGCTGGTAGAACTGATGCTTCCGGTTACTGTGCCGGAAGGACGCCATGCGCAGGGTCTCGCGGCACGAAGTTCGCAGCACACGTACAGAATTTCTAGTGTATGGGTGACCACGCGTTTAAATTGTCACACTTCTCATTACACTAGAGTTTGGTGTCTACAGAATTATAGTATATAGCCTCCAAAAAACACAGATGGCACAGATATCAGCGGATTCGTAGTGGCCACGCGGACGGAAGAAGCACACGTAACCCTTAGCAATCATGTTTCCATTTTACTGTGGGGAGCACATTAATGTAAAACTTACTGCGAGTGGTGAAATATGTTAGTAGAGATGATGGTTTTGATGCGACGGCATAGCTACATGCGGTGGCATCGCGGCCAGGCCGGGGGACGATGGCGTAATGAAAAGGGAAAATACTTTAAGCGTTGGTGGAACTTTAATGTATTAACTAACATCACTGCCGCGACCTGACATGGCGAAAGGAAAATTAAAATCCTTTACCGCGTCCCGACAAAGCAATTGAAAATTTAAAAAGATTATCTCAAGAGACAACACAACCCTACGAGACGAATGCTCGATGCTCAAGCTTCAGTTCCCGTGTACTTAAACGGCATGCAACATCGGGTCGCTCTGTCACCGAATGTGCGATGGCACCAGAAGGTGTCATTAGTGGTGGATTCTGGCTCGTACTGCCCTAGCACGTCGCCCAGACCGGGAGCGGCGTTTTGATGACCCCTGGCAGCCGTGCACCGAGAGTGCAGCCACTTGCGCCGCAAGCTCGTCCAAGCGGGACACCAGCATTGCGATGTCCATTGGTCCGGAGGCATTCGGTGTCGCAGTTACCCGGACGGCCAAAGGAATCGGCGTTGGACACAGCTCCAAGATCTGGTCAGCCAACTCGGCAACCTTATCCACAGGGAACTGCATTTGTGATATCAGGATGCCATGAATGTGGGTGGGCAGGCGTCTCAACAAGAGCTGTCGAAGTAATTGGTGGCGATTGTCTAATGCAGTAGAGCCCGCGAGTGATTGAAAGTGCTGCAGGAACTGAGAAGACTTCTGGTCTCCCATTTCCTCCCTTAAGGAGTTGCTGTGTTCGCTACTCCTCAATAATTGACAGACGTCTGATCAGCTCTCTTTTCAGTTGATGGTAAGACATATGAGGTGCGTAAGACATATGAGTGATACACGTGAAATAGAAAAAGTGCATTTTTCAAATTTTGCAAATAACTTGAATACACTAACGTGAATATTTTAACGAAATAAAAACGAAAAAAACTCAGTAAGTCAAGAAAAATTAACACCAATATAGACAAAATGTTTGCAGACAATAATAAATAATTTTAAAGCAATTTAGGGGAAAACAATTCGGACGTAAAAAGTCACATGACAGCTTAAAAAGAGGCAAACACCTGTAGTCTAACTGTGCAAAACTCTTCTTTATTCATCATCATACAAGACAAGGAAATATAGAAACGTGAGATACACGTGAAATAGCAACGAGAAAAATGTTGGTAGGTACTTATAACTGTACCTTAACTAGGTTGTATAAGATAAACTTACATAGGAGATATTACTGGGAAGGTCCAAAAGCCAAACATAAAATTACAAATATATGGTCCAAACCAATCACGGGATATATAAGCGGACACGTGAAATAGAAACGTGTGTTTCACTCTTCAGCGAATAACTCAGGATATAACAGGAAAATATGAAATAAATAAAAACAGTAAAACACAGTAAGTCGAGTCACGTAGATAATTCTAAAGGAGGCAAGCTAAAAGGTAATAATAAATAATTTGGCAATAATTAAGGGCAAACCGGTTCATATGGCTGAAAATCATATGACAACTTAGGAAGAGGCGGACTACAGTAGTCTGAGTGTGCATAGCGGTTCTACATACAACAACACTAAAAGTCATAAAATAGCATTAATAGAGGGGAACACCAAAAGACTAGGCGAATAAGGGCGTCTAGCAATGCGGCTAGGGGTTGACATATATAATTGTGGAATATAACCGTACTCTTTATACATTTGCAAGGGAAATATACAAGGTAAGAGAAATGGCGCAACAGCCGAAGGAAGATGTAGAAACAAGCCGTAGTTGCAGTGATACCGAGATCCATGAAGAGAGTTTTGTGAAGGTAACAAGACGAAAGAAAGAAAATATGGCATACCATTTCGAGGAGGCAGAATCAAAGATAATAGTTATGGTGAAACTATTCAAGATGGTTGACAACATGGAGGAGGTGTTCAAGGGCGAAACGTTCACAAGGATGAAGAAAAGCGTACAGGGGTTGTTAAGGAATGGGTGTGTGAGTTTTGGAGGGTAGTAGTGAAATTACATGCTGCAAATAAAGACAAAGAGAAAATAAAGTTTCAGGAACAGATTGGGAAGTTGGAACAGCTCATGGTAGGGACAAAGGGTGCAACACAACGAGACGACAAGCTAGTGACAGATGGACGAAAGACTTAAACAGCATATTGTCAATCTCTTGGATGGGGTACGCAATGGACAGCACATGGAAAATGTAAGACAGACGGAGGATATTATACAGGTTATAGATGAAATATGTACTGTGCTAACCAAAGTGATGCAGGGGAAGGGAGGAGGAGAATGTGCAATGGGACTAACAGAGGTGGTAGAGAAGCAGATGCAGAAGATGCGGGAAGACATAATAGACAAAGTCGGAAACAAGCATGGGCGTGACAAGTATACGAGTGTGGTACGAGATGGGTGCAAGAAAGCGCAGCCAAATGCATTACAAAAGCATTCCGACCAAAATGTTGGACATCTTGAAGAGAGAGAGAGAGAAAAGGAATTAAGATCAGTCGAACGCGAGAAACAAAAACAAGGGAGTTGTTTGTTATAGTTCCAGGTGCGGAAGAGAAACGGAAACTCGAACAAGTATTGCAGGAGAAAGAGGAGATTGAGCAAAGAGAAGTTGGGAAGTGGAGACCGAGTTTAAGAATATTAGGAGTAACGGTGCAAACAGAGCAGAAAGTTCCAAAAAACACTGATAGAAACAAACTTCGAGGAGGAGGAGTGGGATAATGTACGGCGGGAAACACGACTGCTATATAAACAGAAAACGAAAAGTGTGAAGGTGGAAAAAAGGTGTGCTTGAGACAAGTGGGCGGGAAGCATCACAGTATATACAGACAGGACGGGTACATGTGGACTTAATGAGCTACAGAATTGAGGCAGGTGAGGAACCAATGACGTGCTACAGATGTTTAAAATACGGACACGTCGCTTCGGTATGTAGGAACAAGGGAGAAACATACGGACACTACAGCCAGGATGGACATTACTATAAAACATGTACAAAGAAAAACGAAGAGCAGGTGTGCATTAATTGCAAAAGAAGGGGAGTGAACCATGATCATAGTGTGTAATGAGTACAAGACAGCAAAGAGAATAATACAAGCGAATACACAATATGATTAACTTCATTTACAGAGGGGCAAAGTATCTTCAACTGAAATGAGTGATTACATGCGAAAGGGAAATTATGATGTAGGTTGTTTCCAAAAATTTATCATGTACGGGGGAAATTGCAGCATATACCATTATCATGGAGAACAATACACGCAGAAGAACCATGAAATGCTATATTGGTACCAGGGAAAAGGGAAATGTTAGTGTACAACCAATATACAAGTAGTCACTGTCAGGTAATGTAATATGAACAAGCAAGCATCCAAGTGTTAATAACCAATTACTACTGCCGATATGCCAAGTATATAGAACATGATTTGCAGAAAATATCAACGATACTGCGGCAGAATGCAGAAAAGGATATCTTGGTTTGCATGGATTCTAATACGGGAACACGAATGCTTGGCGGTAACTGCACGTCAACACATGGACGGGTGTTGGAAAAGTTCATCATACAAAATTATTTAATAGTCCAATATGAGTATGGTCAAATGGCGTGTGTTAGCAAGAAAGGAGAGTCGTTAATAGATATGATGATGCGGAATAAGTGGAGAACAGCTCAAACATCATCATGGAGGTACTACATAGTGACCATAAAGCGGTAGACGTATGTATAGAATCAGTATCACGGGACAGGAGCCAGAAGCAAGAGATGTAAACAAGGAACATAGATTGGAAGAAACTAGGGAAACGAAAAACAGACATAAAGAGTGAACTAGAGAGTAAACAACGACATGCGGAAAGTATATATGAATAAGTAGACATACTACAGTTAACCTTGTTAAAGCAGAGTGCAGAATGTATAAAACATCGAGTGCCTGGAAAAAGGCCAGTTAAATGATGGACAGCAGATTTAACAAAATTGAAGAAAGCAGTAAACAAAACACGACATGCAATGAAAAGAAAAGACGTAGGGGTGAAAAGCTCTTTATAAATATAAATCCAAAATATCATAAAATATTAGTACTTAGACAACACAGAAATATAATGATATTCATTAACACAAAATACGATTATTAAGTCACGAGGAGAAGAAATCATTAAATAATAAGAAAATCTACTTGCCTTAAATTCCATGAAAGAATACAAAATACAAACCAAATTTAAACTTTGAATCATAAGGCAATCAAAGTGTTTTAGGTAAGGGAAAATATACTCAACTTGTTACAACGTTTGGTCTTTTGACAACACTAAAAGTATCTTGGTAAATCATAGTATTAATTCCAGTTTCCGTTGCTGCTTTCCACTGTTTACCATAATATCCACTGAGTGCTTCCTTTACGTTCTCAGGAATTAAGATATCACCGTCACTAACAGTCACTAGCTTGCAACACGGTAACACATACGGTATGCTTTCTTTTTTTGATCTTTCTAATCGTCTTGGTTCCGGTCATGGGGAGGCTGCTCCATGGGTGTTCTACAACGAGCATCTCCCCTACGTTGTCGCTGGGTGCCTCTTCTTGGTCAGTTGCAACTGGTTCCGGTCCTGGTCCTGGTTCATCTCCTGGGTTGATGTTTCACGCCTCTCCTTCGTTAGCTCCAATTGACACCTCCCCTGAGATTGATGTTCTTCCAGGGGCTAGTACTCCTTCAAATAGCGGAAGAAAAAAAACTTCTTTCTCAGACTTCAAATTACCATTCTCAAGTTTTTTATTAGATTTGAAAGGGAGTTTATCTTCTCTGAAAACATCATCTCTACTTTGAAACAGTCTTTCTCTTAATGCAGTACTTTGAAATAGTCTCTCTCACGATGCAGATCCCTTCGTTTCCTCTTCATAACCAATCATCACACTTTCTTCAGCTTTGGAGGAGAATTTGTTTCTTCGCTCCTTTGAAACCCAAGCTCACACACGTAAGTGGTCAAAATCCTTTTCCAACCGCTTTCTACCTGACCATTTCTCGATTGGATCTATGAAGTCGATGGCTCTGGACGGACAACAGTTTTTAAGGAAGCTTGCAGTGTCCATGGCTGAGAACCAGAAGGAAATAGGTGCCCCGGATGCAATCAACAAACTCCTAATGATGTTACAGAGTGTTTGGTTCATCTTCTAAACTATTTTGTTGAAGAGAATATTCAACACTTCTGCGATGGTGTATACCATTTAAAGCTAAGAAACGCTGAAACTCGTGAGATAGGTATTTAGTACCCCTACTACTTTGAAATTCTTTACTTTGTCTATTAACTATATTTTCACACCACTTCTTAAAATTTATAAATTATGTTAATGTTTCACACTTCTTAGTTATAGCTACAGCTTTTACATATCTTGTGGCATCATCAACAAAAGTAATAATGAACCTTTTCTGCCTCCTGCCTTCAGTCAATGGCCCCATGATATTAGAGTGGATCAACACACCACTAGCTTTTGCACTTTTACTAACTGGGAATTTGTTCCTCTTCAGTTTCCCCTGGACACAAATTTCTCAGAAATCATCATCATTATCTTCATCCTCAAAAGGGTAAGCAACGCTTCAAGCTTCTTCATGACTTGTAAACTAGGGTGCCTCTATATGTTGAGATAGGTGGTTCGTGACACTTTTGACGCCTTTTACATGTTAGTAGTGAACTAAAAACTTTTCTAAGTAATTTACTCTACACTCATCAGAAACCTGAATCACCGCAGTCATCAAAGTACTTCCGTTACCAACTCCTACTTCACCACTGTATTCACGGAATTGATTGAATTATTCTCTTCTGTTTATCAAGTGTTCTGACGCACCACCATCCAAAATCCACACTCGGTGTTTGGCATTAGAAAACTATTTAGTATATAAGACCATGTGCTCTCTCGTAACAAATGTTGCTGCGGCTTTCTTTAGTTCATCTTGCTTTTTCCTGGCATCTTTCTTCGAACATTTTCTTGCGATATGGTCTTGTTCTCCACACGAACCACAATACAACGGTTTGTAAACTTTTCCGTTATAATTCTGGTTGTTGACATCATTGTTGATCGAGTAATTCCGATTCCCACGTGATTACTTGTTCTTGCCATTCTGAGAATTCCTCGTAATTTTTAGTGCTTGGTATCTAGTTTCTTCTTTGTTTCCAACTTGCTCCTCTTGTTCCAACAACACTTGCTTAATTGTCGACATGCTCATCATAGCAGGTTAAGCGATTAATTTTTTCACTGTTATGTCATATTCCGGTGGCAATCCCGATAAACATAAATGTACCAACTATTTGTCAGTAATTTCTACTTCATTCTTTTTCAACGTATGTTTTAAGATTTTCCTAAGCAATGTGAGAGCATGAATTAAGGTTTCGTTCATTACAGCTCTCAAACAGATATGACGAGCTGAATTGTGGTATAAACCATTTTCAAAAATTACTTCACAAGTGTCACTCGGATTCGAACCCACTTTGTGGTGACAGAACAGTCATAGCAGTGCTTTACTGTTCTCAGCCAATTACACTTTTGCTGGAGGAGGTAAAATGTCTGTTAAAAATTCGAACAAATAAATAGCCACTCAAGTCTGCGTGTTTTACTCGGTTTGAAAAAATGCCATTCTTTTTTTCTTGAATTGCCTGTTGAAAGACCGCGTGGTTGCCTGTTGAAAGACCGCGTGGTTGCCTGTTGAAAGACCGCGTGGTTGCCTGTTGAAAGAGAAAGAGAGAATTAGGAACAAAGAAAGAAAACAAGAATCTGTGGTTATATTTCACAGTTTCATTTAAATAAATTAATGAAAGATTTCAGTTTTAGTGATATTTGCTGTAATCTAAAACACGTTTTTCGTAATATTAATCTCGGATCACGATTTTATATGCTGCACGATTACAACCAGTGTAATATTGTAGATCATCATATTATTAGGACATGTAATTTACTTGTTCCTTAAGTAGTTTTATATTATTTATAACTCGAGAATTAAACTTTTGTGTTATTAGTTCATATTTTAGACAAACGCTTTCTATATTTATTTAATTCCTTTTCACATATATGAAAAACTTAAGAGAATCGCAAATTATGTGAAACTACTTTCGACAATACACATCACTTGTAGGCAATGAGATTTGATTTCTTTACTTCACTATATAAATATAAGAAATTACAGGAATATTTATAAGTAATTTGTGATTCGAATTATACCAATTCCATATGATATCTTGCAATTATATTCAAATTCTGTTAAAAACTATATTTTATCACAGTATTACGCAAACGTTTTTTACAGAAACTCTAATATCTTTTACATTGCCTATGAAGACCTTGCGAGACAACGAATCTCGAGATGTCGTTTAAATATATAGAATGGTAAAGTTTATTGAAGTCAAGAATATACAGAATATTTTTGTTATAGAAGTCCAAAATGTGTATAATAAAAAAATACAAAATATTTCTTTAATAGCGGTGTAATGAAACATTTTATATCGTTACGATGTCTTCCAAATATGGGAACCGTTTCAAATAGACCTACGATTGGTCGAACGAAACTTCCCCTGTCGAAGGGGAAGCAGGAGGAGAGACGCGTTGCAAACTTAACAGATCCAAAACTGGTCAAAGCGTGGGACATAGAAAAATAAATGGGCCCTTTTTTGTTATCAGTAGTGTACAATCATTCCGATGCTCTTGGTCTCAGTTTATCTTCAATAGATTTTAATTTCATATTCCGGAAAACCTCGATTGGTTGCTGTTTCGTTGGTTACTAAGCTCATATTGCCTCAGAACCCCGTAGTACAGCTTACAATCGCGGGTCTTGTCTCCGCCTGGAGCCCGAGTTATGAATCAGACTACACAAATCTTCAGCTTACGCCCGATCACCCACCACTAATTTGCGTGGCCGTAAGCACGTTTGCAGAGATCACCACCGGACAGAGATGTTTGCGCCGGGACAACACCAGAAGTCTCGCTTCTGACAGTCATATACACACACACACGCATCTCTTGAACGTGAATCTATTCTGCTAACGAGCTACCAACATTGGAAGGAAACGAAGGGAAGATTATTCAGCGCCTTTCTGACGAATTTTTCTCAGCGCTTACTTTGCAATTTTCACCTATATTAACTAGTAGGTGCGTCGAAATGAGATCAAAATGTTTACATTATTCTACACGTACAACATTAAAAACAACGAAAATATTTAAATACTTCTACCAGTGGCGGCGGTAAGGAATATAATGGAATATAATAGAATGGAATAGATTAGATAAAATAGAATAGAACAAATCTTAATTTTCTTTAAAAATATGATTCATTTTTTTTATTCAGTGGCATTTTACATTAAAAAATTGACAAAACAACAACAAAATGTTCTTTGTTTACTACACCTTAATGTAATACATGTAATAATTAATGTAATAATGCACATTTTTTTGTGATAGCAAGCCAACTAGTATTGAGGTTTTTGGTGGTAATGTTATTTTTGAAAATAATTAAATGTTTGCGTGACGTGAAATACCTAGCGCCGGGTGCCGCGTCGCGGCGGTCGGATGCTTGCCTGTTTCACATGACGGCAGCAGCGTCAGAGACGGTTTGTGAAACTAAAAGGCTGTAAAATCTGAGCTATTCGTCCAAATGTTACGATTTTAAAGACAGTTTTTATATTTTTTTAATGCACGAAACAAAGAACCCATTTAACACACGATTTATTTGTACCTACTTGAAATAATTTCTTAAGTTAAAGTATTTTAACACGTCTATTTTTAGACCTTTTTCGTTATAATTTAAGTTAACCTTTGTAGATAGACATGTGCTGTCGCGGACTGTTTTATAGAACTCTTTGGGATGAACAATATTGCCATTCATTGTCACATATCTCTAACAGTTTGGACAGCTTATGAAAAAATTTCTCTCCGAAGATGGATTTTTTCCGACTTGATTCACTAATATCATCACTGTTTATTACTTGTTTTTCCTGACGTTACATAACATATACTGAAACATTTCCTGAGATCATACTCATGAATTAAAAACAGAATCACATATCTCGGATGAGTGTTTCTCGAGAGATAATAGGATAGGAAATATGCGAGATACAAGGAAAAGAGAAATAATAAACGGACTGGCAGGCAGGTAGGGTTTCTGCGCTCCACGGCTGTTGCTAAGAAAGTTTTGAAAATTAATTACAAAAATCTAAATAAAATTTCGAGAAAAATAGGTTCATAAACTTCTCGGAATCCTCGTGAAGAACGCGAGAGCCAAATTTCGAAGCTGTTGGCCTAATCGCCTTTGCACGATGCGATGGGGATACAAACATACATACATTACGAACACTACGTACATATGTATATTCGTGCACTCAACAGTCAGACATACATAAATAAGAGTTTGTCTTTACATCTGCACCTAGAAGATGATAAATCGATACCGATACATTATGCCAATCCCACCAAAACCATGACTGGCCATTTCCCCACAATTTTTTTTTAAGATTAATGATTCTACGAGGGAAAAAATTAGATTTTTGCTGTACTTGAAACTGGGACATAGAATTACCATTTGCTCAACAATGAGTATAATCATGCAAGAAGTAGGACTTAGCACGAGTTATTTCAATGGCTAAAATACTTCCTTGAACATCATTCTCCAAACAACCCTGAACTATTGTCGTCGCCGCAGTTAATGGCACGGCTGCGGAAATGAAGACTTATTTGTACTTATGCATGCTTGACAAAATTCTTATCTCTAGCAACAGTTCTCACAGGTCCCTAAAAGTGGTTACCAACTTTTAAAAACAGCAAAAAATTTTACGCTATTCTTTAAAACTATTTTATCTTTATTTTATTGCCGCAAGAAGATATTTGTAGAAATGTATATTTACAAATATGATGTTTGCAAGTTTAAACTTCTAGCAGGCAAAAATTGCACAAATGAATCAAAATTTTTTGTGAATTATAGATTATACCTTCTAGTATTTTATTGCTCCATTGGAAACTTTGCTGCTTAAGAAATTTTCACAGTAAACGATATATTTACACCGCTCGGCGACGGATATTTAAAAAAATAAATGAAGTAATATTCGTCGTGAAAACAATGGTACTACTAGACTAAAACTGCGACAAATAGCAGTATAGTGTTAAAAGATACATATTAATATCTGTAAATGCAGTAGAAATTCATTCTATTTTTATTTGTTTACAAAATTACAACAAAGTATACGGTGCAGCGTGATATGCTTCTGACCAATCCAGAATCATTTATTTATTTTAGCGATTTTCCCTGGTTTCAGGTTTATTTATTTCAGGCCTCAGGGAAATCATGGTCAGAAGCATACCATGCTGCACCATACACTTTGTTGTAATTTTATAAACAAATAAAAATGGATTACATATTTAATACTTCTAACAGGTATTTCAGTGTATCATTTAACACTATACTACTATTTGTCACTGTTTTAGGCTAGTAGTACCGTTCAACAGTATGAAAATTACTCCTTTTATTTTTAAAATTATTCGTTACCGGAACGGTGTAAAAATATTGTTTACTGCCAAAAACTATTGAGCATCAAAATTTTTCATGGAGCAATATAATATCGGAAGGTGTATTCTATAATCCAGAACTATTGTTGATTCATTTGTGTGATGTTTGCCAGCTTTAGACTAGCAAACAGCACTAAAAATACATTTCAACAAATATCTCGTTGCGGCAATAAAATAGCATTAACTAATAGCATAAAAATTATTGCTGTTTTTAATAGTTAGTTGGCCACCTTTAGTGACCTAGTTCTCACAGCGCCTCGGCTGCCAGCTCTTACGTTTTGGCAACGCTTAGAAAAAGACTAGTTCGCTTCCGACTCTCTCTTGAAGTAGTTGTTTACTCGGAAAACTAAGTTCCTGGTTTGCTCGTACAAAAATTGCCTTTTCCCTCGTGCTTCGAACATATTAATGCTCTGTCAAACAAACTACTGATCGTTGTATATCTGTAGAGAGCTAAATATCTACGAAGTTACTTACTATGACATCCAAGAGAGAAATGACGCTATTCCCTGTATACGGTCATGTGTTTTTCCAAGAGCTACTGTGCACCCGAAGCCACATGCCATCTGTGGCGACCTCTATAGCTTTCGAGATTCTAGGTCACACACGTATCAATGTTATCCTCACCGTTTTCACAGCTTTGAAGATTCGCGTTTCTGTTCAACGACACTTTTCATTCGTTTCTCTCCTCGTCCTCCTTTCGAGTTCACCACGATGTAAAACCTCATTCACGAAGCAATCTGTTTTGAAAAAAATCCTTTTAACTTGAAGGAGGCGGGGGTTCTTTCTTCTTACGCTCGTCCTCGGAAACAACGTTCAAAGTCTTAAGATAAGCTTCTTATCTATCATCTCTTTAATAAACATCAAGTCTCGCAATGTTGTTTTGAGAATCTTACGACTTGAAATTCCTTTCATGTAGAAACTTAATATAAACACAAGTTCTTTAAGCCCATCCTCTGTTGCGCGTTCTATCTAATTTTCAGCGTCCTGTTGTGATAAGTCACGCGGCAAGCATGTCGTCGGTCCGGCGGGTGTGGTGACACCCGATGTGGCGGGGGTGGGGTGGGAGAGGAAAGGAGAAGTGAAAGGTCTTAGGTGGAGAGGAGAGAACGTGATGGAAAGAGCAAGGACTAGAGCTGAACGCGTAGAGCTCGATTACGTATTTTTTTTCTTTGGTAAACCAATAAAATCGTTTACTTTCAAATGTTTGTTACAATTTACGACACGTTAGATTAGGAAAATTACTTTAGATAGTGCTAGGAATTAGCTACAAAATATAACAACGTTTAAGAAACTGAATTTTCTCCAAAAGATAATTCATCGCCTCTCAAAAGCAAATCGGAAGCGAATATTTTCGGGAATAATTTAAAGATTTCATAATAGTACTTATTTATTACACGTTTTATTTTATATTTTATGACTAGTACATTTCTTGATATCCTGTAGATATAACAAAGTAGCTAACTACTTTTATTCTTACTTTTGGGGCCGCATTTTGCCTTGAGGGTAGATATGTTAATCCGACAATACCTTAGAACCCTTGATAGGAATTGATGGATGGTCCCATACTCGCTTCTGGGGAGTAAATTAGTTTATTTTTCTCTTCGTGGTCATGTATAGTCATACATTAATCGTCAAAAAAGCAGTAACAAACTGCCTACATATGCAGTAAGTGAGGTTCTTTTAATAATTAATTTATTTATTTAAATCATATATACGCGACTAATTATGTGGTGACTACCATGAAGGAAATACACCAGGCTGCAGACGAGACGCTTTCACCTTACATTATCACACAAAATATGTGACAATACCCTTACGTCAGAATCTTTGGCTTATTTTTTAATTTAGATTGAAGATGTAGAGATTGGCTTAAACATCTTGTTGAATGAAAATTAAGTGAAATTCCAGATTGTAATACAGTATTCAGCGAAAAGCTTCTCCAGATGTATTCAATACGGACGTTCTTTTCATGCGCACAACTCTGATGAAATTATCATCCTTATAAACAATAATCTAAGGTCATTTCTTTTATTACCAAACTCCGCATTTACTACTGAATATAAATGAATGTATATGGATCACTCACTTCTCATGTTCCGTAAATTAGCGAGCACATATACAATACGTACAATTACGTGAATGAAAAGGATATTAATATTAATTTTAGAGGCACATTGTTAATGAAATGGGAATAAATTTCAACAAAAATAGGGAAAGAAAAGGGAAATATGAGTGGAGAGTTTTTACTGTTACCAAATGTCTAGTTTAAGACATTATTTGTATAGTATTATACGTTAATTGCCTACTACAAGGCATTAAGATATACACCGAAAACAGAAGGCGGCAAGTTAAGATTAGAAATCTACTAAATGTAATGTTTATTCCATTTTGTATTTATTTTTCTCGTAATAGAAAAATATGTGTTTTCGTTGCGACACGTTTGTGGTTTTGAAAGCCACCTGGGCTCACTAGTTAACTTTTATTACGCTATACCTGGCAATAAATATAATCATTTGTCTAATATTCTTAAAAGTACATCAATTTATGTTGTACATCTCAATTGCTCATATACATAACTTCTTAAATTTTCATTCAGTTTCAACTGCTATCTTTGATCAATTACCTGTAGTCTCAAAAAAGTTCAATCCTTGGTTTTAAACCTCTATCAAAAACTATTTACTTGTTCACTTACTTCGGATACAACAAATAAATTCCGTTTATTCACTGTTCGATATGCCTCGAAAGATGTTTAATACGTGTGGTGCGATTTTGTGATACATCGAAAAAATATATTTAACTTGTTTATTTCACCTTTCGAATATTATCATAAGTGGTGTACTTGATGTTAGTGTTAGTAGATTATGAGGTAGGTCATAAGCGTGATCCAGATTACGGTTCTGTTCCTGGACACGAGGTCAATTTATATTCCTTCTCAAACAGATTGCCTTAGAGAAATAGAGATAGCAGTAAAAACTTCCGAGAAGTAAAGATTATGAGAAACAATTTCAATATAACACGAGTTTACGTGTCGTATGAAAGTAGTTCGTGGAAGCTTTTACTCCAAACAGTTTATACTGTTAGAAGTATTTTGAACAAATCTTATAGTTTACCGTATCATTAATAACATGAAATGGATACGTATGGACTTAACATTTCTATTCTCCATAGGGTCATTCCATACGAAACGATGCAAAAATAAATAAATTGGTCGCTCGACGATTTTTAATAAAAATCACATTTTTCCTGGTTTTTCCTTATTATTAGAGAGTTCAAAACTGATTTTAAAAAAAATTGATCTCAAACAATTTACGTGTGGCGACTGTTTTTGTCCTCTCACGCGCGCGAATTTTCTGGTTTGTTAGCATTTACATCAATTATTTATCATATAAAGCTCAAACAAAAACCATTACTAAGATCACATTTCATTGTATAAACTATATTTAGTATACATATTGTGTCTATATATTTTACTTCTACAAGAAAAGTTTATTGTGAAAAAGTGTGGTATATACAGCTTTATATTTTTTGTGGGTGTTACACAGGCACACAAAAAATACAAAGTGATCTGAACCAAAGACTAGACCTATGTATCCTTATAAATTTTGACGCGCTGAATCCGAATCCGGAGTCAGAATTGCTCCATCACCCTTCATTCTCTTTTAAACCACCTTCAAATAGGAGAAATACGGAAAATATTGCTTTCGGAAGGTTCAGCACCAGGTATACCTGTCCAAATCGACTAAAAATGATTGTAAGATGTGTATTTTGATGTTCTGAATCCGAATTCGGAGCCAGAGAATTTGAGCTATATGATATTTACAAAGATGAAGAGTGGAGACTATTTATTGACTCTTCAAAACTGAGCCTTAAAGCTGCTGTTCTTCACAATAGAAATACGTTTGCACCGATTCCAATAGCCCACTCAACGAAGTTGAAAGAAACGTATGAGAATTTACAAATAGTATTGAAGAAATTGAAATATGAAAAACATGAATGGAAAATTTGTGGTAATCTTAAGATTTCGACTTTGATTCTTGGATAGCAATCAGGATTTACAAAATTTCCTTGCTTCTTGTGTTTTTGGTATAGTAGAGACAGAAAAAACACTATAAACAGAAAGAATGGCCCAAGAAAAACAGATTTCCATCCGGGTTTGAAAAACCTCATCCGCAAAACTTGATCCTTCAAGTATTCTGCTCCCCCCTCTCCATGTCAAACTTGGTCTTATGAAACAATTCGTTAAATCTTTGAACAGGGATGGCGATTGTTTTGAATATTTAGGAGAAAATTTTCGTGAAATAAGAGATGCTAAACAGAACAAAGGGATATTCGGTGGTCCTCAAATCCGTGCCACATTCAGAGACGAAAAACTGATTAGAAAAATGAATGATACAGAAAAAGCTGCCTGGATAAGTTTCAAGAAAGTCGTTCAGAATTTCTTAGGAAAACAGAAAATTGAGGATTACAATGATTTAGTTAAGGAACTGATGAAAAACTTCAAGCAGCAGGGTTGTCATATGAATTTGAAATTGCATTTTCTAAACTCTCACCTTGACTATTTTCCGAACAACTTCGGAGACTATTGAGAAGAACAGGGTGAACGTTTTCACCAAGATATCAAGGAAATGGAGCACCGGTACCACAGACTATAAACCAGACGCCCCTCTCCCATACTAACGGTGTATTAACAGCTTTCAGCGCTCCTAACATTGTTATGCGCAAACTACCAAGTTCAAAAACCGGCCACAGAGCGCGTGGCAGTTCCCGATTCCCCTCCCCCTTCCCCAATCAGGTACTGTAACCCCCACTCCCTCGACCTCATGCTTCATAATTTCACAATAATTTAGCTGAAAATACTTTCCCTACAAAAATTAACATTTGTGAATAGTTAACAGGATGTATAACTGAAATATTTTACTACACATATGAAATAGAAAATAAAAACAGGACAATTGACAGGAAATGTAGACAAATAATATACATACTTGCTCTTAATTCTATTTATTAATAATAAAGATTACAGGACATTCTCATATGAATGGAAATATACAATCCAGTATACAAAAATGGGGTATACTTGCAATAAGGTACTCATTTATTTATATCCACCAACTATTCATATCATTAATAAATAAATGAGACTGTTAAAACAAGTCACAAGAGAAAAGCTGTCATAGAAAGGCTATATAGAAAGCAGTCAATGGAATGTTGGTTTTGCTTTAAACCACAGTGGTGTATAAATACCTCTGCTCATNGTCAATGGAATGTTGGTTTTGCTTTAAGCCACAGTGGTGTATAAATACCTCTGCTCATTGCATGAGAGAATTACATGCCACAAATCTAATGAAGGTCAAGTACAAATAATTGATAAAGAAATGAAGACAATCCACCAGTACCATGTCACCAAAAGCGATAGATATATAATAGTATGAACTAGTTACAATAATATATGAAGAAACCATACAGTTTTCATTTATACAAGTTGAATATCATTCTTTTTAACAAATGAGAAAGCTGTTAATCAATTCAATAGCACGCTACATTTCCCATTTACAAATACAATAAAAAAAAAGTCTGAAATTTTCCATTCTACAAACTGAATATCAATCCATCAAGGAAATGGGAGAGGTCTGTCAACCTGAGAATATCTGTGAGAAGACTGACTTCACAATAAGAAATTCACAAAATTTGTACCAATGCCAATGTTAATTTTAAAGAAAAGCTTACTGTAAAACCTTTTATATATCCACAGGATAACATGACTAGATTTATCAGTCTCATGGTTTAAAAAGAACATTACCAAGTTACAAACACCACTATATACCATAGCTCAAGTAGTAAACTAACAAAGTGAAAATAATATTAAATAACAAAGTTTCAGAAAACTAAAAGAAGTCACAATACACTCAAGTAGTAAATAAACATA
>NNCF01130183.1:42925-71231 GCA_002313205.1 Laupala kohalensis | reverse complement strand
AAATGTATCAAAATGATTACATTGTTGTTATTCTTATATGCAAATATTATTGTCATTGTTGTCACTACTATGACACGCCATACATCATTGTTATGATCTATGTGGTTCAATAAAATATTATTATATTATATTTATGTTCATCATTTAATATACAGAATTCATTCATGAATACATTACTTAGATATTACAGATAATAAATTTCAATATTCAATGTAACATTCGTTTTCATTTAACATACCATGGAAGTCGTCCGGGGTAAAATGTGCTGAGCAGACTCTCATACTTCGTGCGACACGCACACCAGTCAGGCCCAGACACTTTATCCATTGCCGTTGTCTACAAGAGAATGTAACAAATATATTTATAAATAAATAAATAAGCAACAATAATCGCAGCAAAGCGACTGAGCTAAGTACGTCTGCCCATGTGGGAAGTGGCGCTGAGACAAGAATTACTTACCTTTCTGGTGGGGTAGGGAAGGCGTGGAAAGTTATTTCCGGGTTGCCTGTTGCATTGTAGCACCCCGGTACGAAACACACGAAAATTCGAGGCATTTCACAATATAAAATCACTATTCTTTATCACACGGTACGGCACAGCCTGAGCTCCACACTGCACCGCACGAATGTAATGAACAAAGATCACTAGAAGCCAATAGAAGGGTGAACACGATCTTGCAGCCATCTATTGAGCGCTGGACGAAATATAGGTGGCCGGGTGACTGATAGCGCAGTCTGGTAAGTATTATGCGCAAACTACTTGAAGCGTTAAACCTTAGACATTTTCGCCCTATCTTGTTTCTTGGGCCTGACCGGTACCAAGGAATGTGGGATGTTAATATGATGGCAGATTTCTGTTGGATGCTTAAAAGGGAAAACGAAGTGAAAACATAGAAGAGAAAAAGAAATACGTGGCACAAAACGTTTTATAGCTAATACTTTGTTATAATAGAACATAGTTTTGTATGATTTTTATTGTGGACACGTAGATAATTCTTCATTTGAAGTTATGGGGTACCACATATTACCTTCTGGGGTAAATGCACCAGTGCTCAAAACTTTGGTTTTTGGAAACAAATAGCAAGGAACTTTATCGCGCCAGTTTTAATTAAGATGTAATATTCCATGCCTTATGAATAAGAAAAGGTACATGCTTCGCGGCTTATAACGAGAAAGAGGCAATAAGAGAGCTGTCTCCTAATCAGCAAGTTAAACAATATATCTGAGTGACGGAAACACAATGTGTTGCCGCAGAGAGATTAGATTACATTTCAATTTTTCGTCGGAATATTTCCATCAATAATGAAATTTCTTATTTTATCATATCTAGGATGTTTTTCTAATGAATTGAGGCCCCCCGATAGATTTCAGTTTCCAAATCCAGTCATTGAATAGTTCTTAAAGACAAAAGATTTGTTTCATATTTTATTACGGTGAAGAAACTTACTGATTATCAATATGCTAAACAAAAATAATAAATAAATTTAAATAAATAATATATAAATATGATATATTATATAGTATATAAAATGGTTTGTAATGATTTGTAAGAGTATATCGAACATATTCGTATGTTACATCAAAATATCTTAATAGATGCTTGATGCATGAAGTGTAATAATTTGCATTGATATGCAAGGTATCACTAAAATTGTGAAGAACTCATGATGTAAACATTATTACGAATAAATAATACATTTGTCACAGTTGTAGATACCCAAACACTTTTGGGGGTTCGTTACACTAGCTCGATGCTTCTCGTACGCCTCCTCGGAACCCACTGCCTGACTCCTCGGCGCCGCGTTTCGGGCAGGTAGACAACGGCTTCCTTGTGGCGAGGCCGGTAGCCCCGCGTTCCAGGAAGGCGAGACAATGGTAATCCTCTGGTGCCGTTAGAGGGTGGGGTGTGCACTCGCCTGGCCGGCGCGACGGAACGCATCCGCGCGCAGGCCGCCACACCACCCCCCCGCGGAGAGGCGGAGCCTAGCCGGGCTGGAAAAAGGCCGGGAAACGTACGTGGCGGCCGGGGCGTGTACGTCGCGTGACGGCGTCGTCGGCGCTAGCAGCGCGCGACTGCGGCCCGGGGCGACCGGCGGGATCTCTCAGGGCGCCTCGGTTGGTGGGGGCGCCGTCAGCGTGGTCGCCGTCAGCGGAGTCGCCGTCAGCGGGGGCGCCGGAGCCGCCACAAACTGGGGCTGCGCCGGAAGTGCCGCCGTCTGGGGCGGCGTTGGGGGTGCTTGAGGCGGCGCCGCGGGTGACGGCGCTGGGGACGTCTGTCACGGGCAGGTAGGCCGGCTTCACGCGGTCAATGGACACGCGGGAGGGTTGCCTGCGGAGCTGCAGCGTGACAGTCTTGTCGTCGCGCTCCAGGACCGCGTGTGGCCCGGTGTAGGGTGGCGTCAGCGCGCCACGCACGGTGTCGTCCCGGAGGAAAACGTGCTTGCTCTGCGCCAGGTCCGGGAAGACGAATGACGCCGGCCGCGCGTGGCGTGCAGCCGGCGTGGGGCGGAGACGGGCGATCTGCTCCCGTACCTGCGTGAGGACGCAGGTGGCGTCAGCAGATGGGCTGGAGTGCAGTGGTGCGGCGAGCAGTTCGCCGGGAAGGCGCATCGGCTCGCCGTACACTAGCTCGGCGGCGGACGCTCCGATGTCCTCCTTCAGCGTGTTGCGGAGCCCGAGGAGCACCCACGGGAGGGCCGTGAGCCAGGCCTCGCCCTGATGGCACATTAACCCCGCCTTCAGAGTACGGTGGAAACGTTCCACCATGCCCGAGGCCTGGGGGTGGTAGGCGGTGGTGCGGTGTTTCTCCGTGCCGCAAAGCGTGAGGATGTTGCGGAAAAGCCGCGACTCAAACTGGCGACCTTGGTCACAAGTCATTCGCCGCGGTGCGCCAAATCTCGCCACCCAGCCGATGAGGAAAGCCCGGACGACGCTCTCGGAGGTGATGTCCGCGAGCGGGTACGCCTCCGGCCAGCGTGTGAACCTGTCAACTACTGTCAGCAGGTAGCGAAATCCGGAGGAAGGGGGAAGCGGGCCGACGATGTCCACATGGACATGCTCGAACCGCGCGGACGGCGTAGCGAAGGTGCTTAGCGGGGCCTTGACGTGGCGCGTCACCTTTGCGCGCTGGCAGGGCTCGCATGCGCGTGCCCAGTCGCGGCAGTCCTTGCGTAAGGACGGCCAGACGAAACGTTCCGCGACAAGGCGGGCAGTTGCACGTATGCCCGGGTGGTTGAGTCCATGAAGGGCCTGAAATGTCCGCCGGCGGAGCGGGGTGGGCAAGAAGGGGCGGAGGCGGCCCGTCGACACGTCACAGAGGAGCGTGGTGGAAGTCCCCGGGATGTCGACGCGCTGTAGGCGGAGTGAAGAGTCTGGGCTGAGATAGTCTTGAATCTCCTCGTCGCCCACCTGGGCGTCGGCGATGTCCTGGTGCGAGGGTTGTTGAGTGATGGCCTCTACGCGCGAGAGGCAGTCGGCCACCACGTTGTCGGCGCCGCGGATGTGCTCCACGTCCGTGGTAAACTGCGCGATGAAGGCTAGTTGGTTCACCTGGACGGGAGGGAGTTTGTCCCTGCGTTGTGAGAAAGCGTGGACAAGCGGCTTGTGGTCCGTGTAAATGCGGAAGTGCTGAGCTTCCAGAATGTGGCGGAAATGATGCACTGCCTCGTACACGGCGAGTAGTTCGCGGTAGTAGGCCGGCCACTCGGCCTGTCGACCGCTAATCTTCCGTGAGAAAAATGCGAGGGGCTGC
This sequence comes from Laupala kohalensis, assembly GCA_002313205.1. Lineage (NCBI taxonomy): Eukaryota > Metazoa > Arthropoda > Insecta > Orthoptera > Trigonidiidae > Laupala > Laupala kohalensis. Next base: position 67,481 of record NNCF01130183.1, on the reverse strand, counting down.
CAGGCGTCGTTGACGTGCTGCTGCAGGCAGGCGCCCACGGCCACGCTCGACGCGTCGGTAAAAAGTCCTAATGGCGCGTTGGGAACCGGGTGTGCGAGGAGTGTGGCCGTCGACAGGCCCTCCTTGCATGTCTCGAATGCGCTCTCGAGCTCCGGTGTCCAGGGCACGGGGTCCTTCCCTTTTAGGTTTCTTCCGGCGAGAGCGTCGTGCAGCGGAGCCTGGAGTTCAGACGCTCGTGGCACGAAGGAACGATAAAAGTTCACCATTCCGAGGAAGCGACGGAGCCCCTGCGCCGTCTCCGGCCGAGCGTAGTCTCGGAGCGCGGCGACGCGGTCGAGGGGTGGGCGCGTGCCCGCGGCGGACACTGAGTAGCCGAGGAACGTCACTTCGGTGGCTCCGAGAATGCACTTTCCGGTGTTCACCACGACGCCGTACTGCGCGAGGCGCTCGAACAACGCACGCAGGTGCTGGTAGTGTTCCTCGTCGGACCGTGAGAATACGAGGATGTCGTCCAGGTACGGAAAACAGAAGTCCAGTCCCCGCGTCACCTCGTCAATAAACCGCTGGAAAGTCTGGCCCGCGTTCCGTAACCCGAACGTCATGAACGGAAACTCGAAGAGTCCGAAAGGCGTCGTGATGGCTGTTTTACACACGTCTCCTTGGTGCACGGGGATCTGGTGGTATGCCTTTACCAGATCGATCGTCGAGAAGACGGTGCAACCCGCGAGGTCGTGCGTGAAATCGCCGATGTGGCGAACCGGGTAGCGATCGGGGACGGTGCGCGCGTTTAGGGCGCGGTAGTCCCCGCACGGACGCCACGCGTCGGCTCCCTTCCTGGCGAGGTGCAGCGGTGACGACCACGGGCTGTCGGACGGTCGCGCGGTCCCAACTCGCACCATCTCGTCGAACTCCGTCTTAGCGACGGCGAGTTTTTCCGGCGCGAGGCGGCGCGGCGGGCATGACACGGGGGGACCGTCCGTCGTCCGGATGAAATGGACAGTGTCATGTCGCGCCGCGCGGGGCAGCCCGGGCGGGCGCGTGATGTCCGGGAACTCCGCGAAGAGTGCCGCCAACGGCGAGGGTGCGATGATGGCCTTGGCGCTGCACTGCGTCGTCGTGGCGGCGGTCCCCTTCACGGAGAGGCCCGTGGTGAGATCGACGAGCTGCTTCGTGCGACAGGCCGGGGCGAGGTTGTAGTGCGCCAAGAAGTCGGACCCGATGATCGCCACGTCGACGTCAGCGATGACGAAACACCACGAGAAATCGCGGCGGAGACCTAAGTTGAGCGTGAGTCGCAGGGGGCCGTATGTTTTGATGCGGGTTTCGTTGGCCGCCCCAAGCTCGAACGTAGTCGCCGTGCGGCGGCCCGGCAGGAGGCGTCGCGGGAAACAACACAAGTCCGAGCCGCTGTCAATGAGGAACTCGCGCTTGCTGTTCTTTTCCGCGATGAAGATGCGACTGCCTCCCGTCGGGCAGCAAGGGCAACCAGTCGCCGCAACTACTGGCTGCCGTTCGCGTTTCCCGCCATCGTGCACGGCGCGCGGCACTTGGTGGCTGCTGGACCGAACTGCGCGTGGTACCAACACACGCCGTTCGGGGGCGGGCCTCCCCTGCGCCCTATCCGGGAGCGAGATGGCGAGCGCGGTCGCTCTCCCAGGTGGCGTTGCGGTTGCAATGCGGCGAGTTGTTGCGAGAGCTCGCCGAGGCGACGCGCAAGGGCGTCTAAGGTGATGGCCGGCGGGGCGGGCGGGGCGCGCGCAGCGTGCACGGCAAACGGAACGGGCGTCGGGGCGACCTCCAGGATCTTGTCTGCGAGATCGGCGAGCTTATGCAAGGCGAGTTCGCTCTGCGTGGCCAGGATCGCCTGAACTGACGTTGGTAAGCGCTGGAGCCACAGCTCGCGCAGAAACCTGTCGTCGACTTGTGTAGCGCCCGCGAGGTTGTGAAGGTGGCGCAGGAACTGGCTCGGCTTGCGGTCTCCCAGCTCCTCTCCGCCGATCAGTTGGCGCACGCGTTGCTGCTCGGAGGCCGAGAGGCGCCGGATGAGCTCCGTTTTTAGGAGCGAGTACGGTTCTGCAACTGGCGGGTTGAGGAGAATGTCCTCCACCTCCGCGGCGAAACGGCAGTCCAGCTGCGATACGATATAACTGTACCGCGTTGTCTCTGAAGATATACCGGAGAGCTCGAACTGGCTCTCGGCCTGCGCGAACCATAGCGCCGGCCTGTCGCTCCAGAAGGGTGGAAGTTTCACCGACACGCGGTGAACGTGGTTGCTTCCTGGAGGCTGTGAGAGCGGGCGCGCTTCGTGCGCGGGCTGTTGCTGCTGCTGCATGAGGAGCAGGAGGTCAGCGTTTTGTTGCTGCAGCTGCTCAACCTGAGCCTGCAGTGCTTCCATGATGCTAGTCAGGAGGCGGTCACGCGGAAGCGAGCGATGGGACGTGGCGCAACGTAGTACGCGTACGCGGCTGATCGCGGGCGCGGCTAATCGCGGGCGAGCGACGAAAACACTGCGCGTCACTGAACGGGGTCACCACTTTGGGGGTTCGTTACACTAGCTCGATGCTTCTCGTACGCCTCCTCGGAACCCACTGCCTGACTCCTCGGCGCCGCGTTTCGGGCAGGTAGACAACGGCTTCCTTGTGGCGAGGCCGGTAGCCCCGCGTTCCAGGAAGGCGAGACAATGGTAATCCTCTGGTGCCGTTAGAGGGTGGGGTGTGCACTCGCCTGGCCGGCGCGACGGAACGCATCCGCGCGCAGGCCGCCACACACTCATGTCGATCCTTGGCTCATCCAATTTCCGACACTAACTACTGGTGCAAAATATGATTTTAGGAAAATATACGAGTATTTCTATTGGTAGCATTTTTATTAACAGCTCGATACAGTGGAGTATTGCGGGTGGAACGCAGTGGAACGACGTTCCCTCACTTTTTTTAAGGGAACGCATTCCGGGGCAATTTTTTGAAAGGCATACATTGTAAATTTAGTTTATGAAAACTAAGTAAGACCTTTGAAATATCTTAAATTGCGGTGAACCTCACCGCCAACTAACAAATAGAAGTAACAGAAGTACGTCATAGAAGTAGTGAAACAAATCGGAAGAATATTTAATGTGCGATGGGTAGCTAGTTCATTTCTATCAGTATCTGCAGTAGGGCAAAACTTTCCCTATGTCTTAATTTTAAAAAGATTTGTTCAGATGTACAGATGAACAACGTGATAAGACAGAAAAAGCTATGTTTGTTGGACTTCATAATCGAATTTCATTGTAACATTTTGTTTTAAGAGCTAAATTTATGTATGGTATTATTCGAAATATCTATTCGGTCTGAATCATTACAAAATCGAAATGTCACAATGCTGATAAATTGATTCCGGTTTTTTTTATTTAGAACTTTTAAAGGATGTTTCAAAAGGAAATAAATTAGTGGAAGCTAAATATGGTATTGATAAAATGAAGCTAAACTCAATTGATTTAAAAAATAATGAAATAGTAAGTATTATTAATAGAAAACAATTTTTAACTAATTTGTTAAAAAATTTCAAATATAGATTGATTACTGTCAAAGATTCTGGTACAGGCGTAAGGATTATCGACGAATTAAAGATTCTTGAACCAAACGAATGGCCATCTGATATCGATTTGCAAATTGGAAAAGTTGAAGTTGAATCATTGTGCACACGCTTTGATATATCATTAAAAAAGCTTCAAATGCGCACCGAGGTTATTTAGGTAATGGTAGTCGTTCAATTCCTGTAGATTTGGAAGAATTGATGTCCTGTGCGAAAATGATTGCGTGCAGTTCTTCACAATGCAAACCTGGCTTTAGTCGTATGAATGTAATATTGACTGACAAGAGGTCGCGTATTATTATTGACCATGATTCAAGTTAATTATCTATTTAACTACATGGTCTATCCTTAGACTCATTGAACCCAATTCATATGTTAAAACTTTGATTACGTAGTCACATACCTGCAGTAGATCCACTAACGAAAAAAGCATGCACGAAAAATTATGTGCATGATCCCTTATGGGAAATATTTAAAAAATAAAATATTAATATTGATAAATAAATAGGTAATTTATAATATGTAATTGTTTAAAAATTATTGTAATAAAATGTGAAAAGTAATGTTTATATTTATTCATTTTTCATTTAATGATTCCAATATACCAATTTTTAATACTTGAAGGACCGGTACCTGTACTTTTTTATTTAGCAATATATCACTGGCTTGATCATTTCTTTAGAAAAATACCACGGGAATAAAAGACTTCCAAGAAAAGAAACAAAAGCAGACCACTGAAATTTCATCAATTGACAAATTAGATTAAGTAAGTATTTGAGCTTATGATATCGATCACTAGAGCACTTACCGTACGTATCGGGCGAGGTAATTGTTAGGTGAATTCGAACAAAAAGGGCATTAAAATTCTAAACAATTTAACAACGAAATTAATTAAATCACTAGTATTGTGAAACTTTTTAATGTATATCGAATCTTCATATATCTGTGGTCTGTTACTAATTGTTGTTCACTTTACATGGCCGTTCATTTCGGTGCCGGATGTCTTTTTTAGTAATAATGTTCATGACATAAATAAGACATCTTTTTTTACGTGAAAAATGTAAGATGATCATTTTTCGATTCAGACAACTTCATTCTGAGCATAAAATAACACAGAAATATCAAAATGAGAAGTCATATATGCGCGATGTATGAGAAATCGTTTTTACTTTTAGTAGTGTTTTTCTTCATATTTGAGGTACTGTAACTTTTTTACTAGCTTTTATAACAATATGTTCTAGTTTTTATAAATCTCATACAAAAGACTGCTTAATGTGACATTTTCAGAATGCACACAATCACACTTTCTCTGACTGTCTGATCAATATATCACATAGGTTGCACCGTGCCTTTATTGTCTATAACACAGATACACAATCTATAAAACACAGATCTACATTTAATGAATACGTCTTTTCTTTATTTCTTCCATAATGTTGAATATGAAGGTTGACATTGACAACGTTTCGAGGCTCTAAAATACATTAGTTAACGGTATGATGATATCATGAACTGTGTAATATCTAATATTAAAAAAAAAGTTTTTATGTAATGTATATGACGTGTGAATTGATATTCACAAAACATGAAGTTTACGAAGATTGAGTGATGACAGAAACTAGACAGACCTGAAGAGGAGGCCGTAATTTTAGAGCCTCGAAACGTTGTCAATGTCAACCTTTACATTTAACATTATGGATGAAATAGAGAAAAGACGTATTGATTAAATGTATATCTGTGTTTTTGACTGTCCTTAAAGGCACGGTGCAACCTATATGATTTTCAGAATGTTATCATCAGCTCCATCGGAGATATTTAAGCCTAAACTTGTCAAAATTTGAAACAAATCACTTTAAAAAAATTCATAAATCATAAACGATAAAAGTAAGAACGTTGATAATTATTTGAGTGATGCTACTAATATGTATCTATATCCACAATAAATATAAAGTTGTATATACCACTCTTCTTTTTCACAATAAACTTTTCTCGTAAAAGTAAAATATATATAGACAAAATATATACTGAAAAAAGTTTCTACTAAGAATAGTGATCTTAGCAACAGTTTTTGTTTGAGCTAGCAATAGTTCAGGAGTTATGACTGGTAATGTAAACGCTAACAAACGCGAAAATTCGCGCGGGTGGGAGGACGAAAATAGCCGCCACACGTGAGCTGTTTCAGGCCAATTGAAAAAATCTGATCTGAAATTTCTAATAATAAGGAAAGGAACAAAGATATGATTTTTTTAAATGATCGAGCGACCACCACTAGACCGTCTCGTATGAATTGAGCCCGTAGATTGGTCCCAGTATTTTGCAACGGCAAATTTACATTCTTTTTGAGCAATCAGCAAACCCCACAGTGTCAAGTGGATTCCAATCGGAAAGTGTGTACCCAGTTTGACCTGCATTTGTGATTCGGAAGCACAGCGGCCCTCACGCAAGGTTCACGAAAATCTCGTACGCGCTATGTGGATGTGTTTGCCGAGCGCATCGGGGAACGGGTGTCAGAGCAGCACAGGATTAGCATCGTCCACGCGTTCGGCAGGAGATGTTCGAGGGATTGCTCATCGGGATAAAGAAAATGCCATTGGAGGGCTATGGTTGGAAGGAAAATGCTGCCGTAAACAGCTCGGAAACTACAAGACTGAACGGTTTGTTCAAGCCGCAGTTCCACACCGGTTTCCCTTCCGGTTTATCTTCCATTCAAACTTTTTGCGACTGAAATTATCCATCAGGTGTCATTAAAAACAGTTGCTACCTTCTATCCCAAATGTTTAAACATGTATCTTGAAGTATGGTCACGCGTTTTTTAATATTTTCCTCTAGTTAGGAGTATCATAGTTTACCTTTTCAATGATGTTGCCACAGAAATATTGAAATTAATTCCCAGCTAAGGTCTGAAGAAGTTGGTAATTTTAATCCACTTTTAATGTTACTGGTAGATGCCAAAGTATAAACACAGAGAGAAATCGAGATCTATATATACAGAGAGAGTTGGAATCTTTACTAACAAATCTGATCAAAGTTGGGACGAAACGTAATTGAAAGAAGACCCAGATTCGATAGTAAATATTCCCTAGATCAGGGGTGGCCAACTTTTCTGTATATAAGATCTACTTTCTTTCTTAAAAGTGTGTCGCGATCGACTTATCATAGGCGTAGTCTAAGGGGGAAGAAAGGGTGTCCGGTGACAAGTGTAACACATAAGTCAAAATGTATTGTGCTGGGTGGGCGGAGATCACAGTGTCAGGCTGTCAGAATTCTAGAAATTTATGACCTTGACGAATTCCCAGAATGCATTAAACTATTGCTAGAAAATTTTGTCTTCTACAATCGCTTCAAAGTCTATGGTACACGGAATTCCATCCCAGACATTCCGAGCGATCGACGATCGACCAAAATTAGCCTCACGGTCGACCGGTCGATCGCGATCGACTCGTTGGCCACCCCTGCCCTAGATAACCGGGAAAATCGTCCGCAATGTTGTCAAACATCTATCGAAAATTCCCTCAGGGGGGTTCAAATAATGGATCTTATGGTGAGTAAACAATATGTTAGCGCACCTCTAAGCACTACACCACCAGGACATTTTGTTGAGAATGGTAATATTTTTGTAGAGGAGTTACAATTTAAATATTTTATCGTCATTCTTCGGTATAAAATTCTATCTGAAGATTAACTTTCTCCCACCGTAGCATTGATACATGCAAAAAACCTTTCATAATGATTGCAATAGACTTACATGGATACCTTATTATAGCAACTTGCTCAGAACAGTAGAAAAACGCAAATTAATTTTCCTTTCTTTGCAATTATCGCGTGTAGTTTCGAAAACCTTGCTAACACATCAATGACTTATCACCTCTTTTCTTGTGTATACACTCCTCAGAATAAATTACCAAAATTCACGTAGTGTTTTCCCATCAAAGTGTGCTAAAATTTATATACATCTAGAAGAAATTTAAACATTCATCAAATTGCAATTTCGTTCTAACTTCACTCCAAAACTTAGCGAGGTTTACCAAAACATTTCTGTCAGTGTATAAACGAAACTTATATTTCTTAAGTCCTATCGTACGTATGTTTGAATAACGTACCGAAAACGGTTCTCTTCTGAATGAATTTCAGTATAGAGAAAAAATGATTGAGTTATTTAAATAAATTGCAGTATAATATAACATTGTGTGATCTATATTGTTTTTTTCTTGATACACTAGTGTTTCTGATTATACTTATGACCGTGCTCTCCCAAAGTTTCTATACCTCCCAAATGTTTCCGGTTATCTAGGGTATTACGTTGGGCTGTCCGGAAGTTATCCATTACTTAAGTCACTAATATGCCTGTAATTTTCCCCACATTAACTTCCGAATGAGTATTTCTTCTCCCAACGCGAGAGAATTCAGACACAGCTGCATTTAAATCACGGTATCACCTTCCAATCGAACCGTCCGGCTGAGTTCGGTGCGGAATATATTTTCCATGAATGGGAATATCGAGGAAAGCGGCATTTTTCTTCAGCTATTAATCAAATCATGGAGCTTCAGGAGCAAGACATTTAACAGAAGTCAATGCCACCTCCAGACTCGCGCGCTACTGGTATCTCCAACGAAGGTCGGGAATAATTACGGACATGTGTCGTTGTCACGCTGTTTGATGCTTGATGACCGAGCTTCGTGTCACCAGCTTGATGACCGATCTAATTGCTCGGATGGCAATGATGTATATTTGAAACAGACTGGACAAATTATTATTAATTCATATCACATGAGTTAAAACAATACCTAGGTATAACTAAGTACATGTTGACAGAAATGAATAAATAAATCTCTCCAAAAAGGACTTGATACATGGACTCCACGGTCGCAAGGCGAGCACCCTAATCGTGTATTACGAAGATATTTCACAGGGAGTGTAAATATATTGTCCGATAATCCGTTAGAGCTATTTATCATTTAGAGACCACGAATATAAAAAAGTTGCCACTGTAGAACAAAAAAAAAGTATCTTAGTGGAAAGAAATATTGCGACGTGAGTGCTCAATTAGGATGCGCTCTAGAATCGTTTTGTACATACTACCTTCCTTCTACTTCCAGTGGTCCATAACCAAAAAGTGTTTGAAGCAATCATGCTTGTAACCAGAAATTCTTTACGGGGGTAGGGGTGGCAAAACTTAATGGATGTTAATTTTAAAATTTATTGCTATCATACTTGAAATTTAATTTTTTTATTTCATTTGTTATAAAATGAATTTAATTTGTTATAAAATGGTGAAACAACAATACTTTGTAATAAGCTGATTTAATCGTTACAAATAGAAAAAAAAAGTTTTTTTGGGGGAGAACTTGCCCCCTCCTCCTTTGTGTGATGGCAAGTAATTACGTTCTGACTGTCTTTCAATCCGTTTTCTTTAATTTATTTTCAGAATCTTCATTTTACGTTCGCTAAATGTTTCGTACGTAATTGTGGTAGTGGCGTGGATAACTTGCTAAATGTTTCCTCTGAAGTTAGAAACCAAGTTATCCATAGTTGAAGCTCAAAAGCCGAACATAATTGGTATAACTCGTATTTTACTAAGAAGAAATGTTCAGTGATTTTTAATTATAATTCACACGATTCATTAATACTCGTAAAATACGACTACATTTTTATTGAACGTCCTTGGAGACCACAGCTACTTTGTTATCGACATTAGCATTGAAACCACCATTCCACTCTCTCTTTTGATCCTTGAGGCCTGGAGCGATGGGTCCGACCGCAATGTAAATAGATTAGGTGACACGTTCCCAAGGCTGCGCTGTGCAAGCCAATAAGTGACCAGCCAACTTTTGCACTCAGTTGAGGTGGTTCATTTGAAATTCATGGAGAGTAGAGCAACTGAATTCATGATGCCTGTTTGTGTGAAAAACTGTTGTAAATACTCCTCTAAATGACACAAAAATAATTTAAAATCTTGTAAATGTTAAGAAGGACAACAATTTCGCGATGAGTGGTTAAATCTATCATTACGTGATCGTCATTAAATAAATCCTGATATTCGTAATTATGGAATGTAAACTAGCAATTATACAGTTGATGGACGAGTCCGTTACTTTTGGTTAGTACATTATGACCATAAATAAACATTACTTTAATTATGTAATGTAAATGAAAATGGGAGACGGGACAGAGATACATTTAACATAACATAATTACGATTTATTTAATTATTAATTAATTATTAAATATTAATTTAATACAACATGGGAGACGAGACCGAGACCATTTTCATTTAACGTAACATAATTAATCTGTTACCTGGCGGTGAGGTTCACCGCAAGTTAAGAGATTTCTAAACATTACTTTGCTGAATCACTGAATGTAGTGATAAACAATTAACGCTTTATTTATTTATTTATTCAGGCTATGAGGCCTGCTCTTACACCTAACCGTTGACCTTGGGAGAGGGAATTGGTAAAGAGAGATGTTGGGTTGGCGGCGGGAACATATGGTACCGAACCGACATTTGTCTGGAGTAGGTGAGGGAATCCCCAGCTGAAAAACTTCACCTAGGTGGACCGAGTACGGTTTGGAGCCACGCTCTATTGCTCAGCGTGATCGCGGAAGAGTAGACGCTACCACTAGACTACTGCTGTCGCTTTCATGTAGAAGAAACGGTCATCGTGTCCTTTTTGTGTTTAAGAAACAAATGAAAAGAGATACCTCAAAATAAAAAGATACCTACACTTCAAATACATGGAGATAAATTTATTGATTAACCCAGCTAAGATTGGAGGCAAAGTTATGATGATTAAGTATAGTTCTATTTCAAACAATTAAAATGTCGATTATATCGAGTGCCATTTCTTCATATGTATGAATTCCTCCACCGAGGGAACACTTACTCTACATCGAAATCTGCAAACCTGACCTGAATCCAATTCGAGGTCTGGAGGTAGATTTAATTTAATTTTGAGCCATTTCAATCTGTCTCTACTATATTATACGTAAGGTAAAGTGTGGTTAGAGCTCAGGATTATTCATTCAGTTTGACTTGTCTTGTTTCTTCAGTTAAGTTAATTTTCCTTTTACCATTGTGATCATCATATTGTCATTTTTAAACACATATATTCAAATTTTGTGACCTTTTAATATTTTTAGAGACCTGAGTTGCGCATCTTCCCTTTGAATTTAATTTTTATGGAATTTTTTAATTTCAGTCTATAGTACTTTCGTTGTTTAAAAATATACGGAAATTTCTTAAATTGTGGTAGTCCACACCGCCAGGTAACAGATCATGTCGTGTTGAATGAAAATGGGAGACGGGACCGGGGATCGAGCCTGAGACCGCCAACTTTATGCGCTGGTGCGCTTCCACAGCGCTACTTTTGTGAAACGGGCCCCTGAGTCTCATGAATGCTCGCAACGTCATCGATGCGAGGCCTTATCACTGTTGATGGGTAGAACTTTAAATATGTATTGTAATTTGTTTTTAAAATTTAAACATCTATATCAATTTCTCAATTCCCCCAATCGCTTTACACGTCTTACTGTCTTGTGTTCTACCTCTGCCTCGCTGTCATATTATCTCCTCCTGGTTACATTTTCGAACATAATGTGTTCCTTCACGAGTCTGGTTCCTCTTAACGTGCTGTATTATCCCTCTAATTGTTCACGTAGAGTATTGGGACATGCAGTATATACAGAGTAGTCCATCAAATTATCTAAAAACAAAGTATCGTAAAAAACATTTCCTAATGAAAAATTCATATTTGAAAATGACTCATTCACTCGTGCTAAAACTGGACCACCTGTCCGCCTTTTGAGGGGAAGGGGGAACTATGAATCCTTAAAGAGAAACACATATTTTTATTTCAGATTCTACGGGAAAAAATATGTAACTTTTGTCTGAAACATGATACCGATGGGTGGCGCTGTAGTCGATAAACTAACATTTTCAGCAAATCTCGTGCAACATCACTTAAAAGAAAGGAAAATACTTGATCAATATTTATTGACGGTGGTCAGGCGGAAGAGCAGACCTCATGGTTTGAGTCTAATCACATAATAATAATAATAATAATAATAATAATAATAATAATAATAATAATAATAATAATAATAATAATAATAATAATAATCATAATAATAATAATAATAATAATAATAATAATAATATAAAAAAATTATTATTATTATTTTCCTGTGTGATATTAATAATTTTCTCCGATATTTTAACTTCTATGTTAACAGGGGCGCATTCATTTTATTTATTGATCTACTTATATGTTTTTAATGTACAACTTTTGAATTTTTTTTACATATGATCTTAACATTCCAATGGTTTATAAAATAATTCTTGAAGTGAAAATATTTGAAATATTTTGTTCAGATTAATTTATAAAGTCAATAGAAAGTTGTCAATTTTACTTCAAATTCTTTGGAGTGAAGTAGCAAATTGAAGAATCAAGTAATCAGCGAATATCTTGGAATCGTAAAGTTGTGCCAATAAAAAATAAAATAAAGAAAATGTGATGACTAAAGATGAACAGTTTAGTACCTTTAATTGTATTTGACAATGTGAGTTTTCAACTTTCATTCTTTTATGGCTGGAAAATTTCCTAGAGACAAGAGAAAGTGCACAGCTACAAGAGGCGTAACCAAAATCAATGGTATCCCACATGGAAGTGTAACACAACCTGGGAGGCCTCCTGATTTGATGAGAATGAAAAAGGAGACATTATGTCAGATATCTAGTATAATTCAATGTTTCACGAGTATTTTAAGAATTTAACGATAAGAAAGATGCAATGATATGAATTTAAAAAATTACTCATGGAAGTGTAACGGGGTTTCAATTAAAATTTACTGCCCGTATACGTGAACATTGAGGAATATATTGAGGAACATAAAAAGAATATATTCGTAGTCAAAATTTACTTGGGCAAAAATCTTATAAGAATCATGCAGGATTGAAAATGCGTCATAAATGTTTCTAAAGATATATGATCGTTCACATATTTACTTATTAATATTACTAATTGTTTGTAAGTGCGTGTTTTATAATTGGAAATATAGAATTATGTTATATTCAACATCAATCAATAGTGCTGAACAATTCCAATGAACTCACAAAAAAAAACCACCCGAAATTCGACGCATATCGAGTCTTACAACGACCAGACTAAGGTGTTTAAATTGTAGGAAAAGATGGCGTTAAAGAGACAGAAACTACGCAACACAAGGTGGGCCACTCGATCATGCGGAGGATTTTTATGGAAGCGTCCGCACGAACACCATATGGAGATGCAAAGAAACGCAACAACAGGATAAGCCAAGGATTACCGAGGGAGATGCTCATCCATTTGCTTGTTCTTATCTTCCTCGGAGCGTTGCAGTGGACCATGAACGTTGTCTTCCCAAACAGAGGCGACGGCCGTGGAAGGAACACAAGTTTGTTTCCTCGTGGTCCCACACATGTTTCAGAGGTTTTCATCGCGAGAGGTGGGGGAGAAATTTTTCCGGGCGAGAAATCTAGACCCGAGATGGAAACTTTCAGGAACACTAGCGCTGGTGAGTTCGCGTTGAAGCCTTCTCGTCCTGGTAACGATAGGAATATGGCGACTGGATTTCGAAAGTAAACAAGAGAAGAACGGTGCTTGGCCGACGAGTAGAAATTGAACTCCAATATTCTCACCACAATTCGCCGCCGTAAGGAAGGCTTCCCGAGGAGAATGCGGTGCCGACATCCCCTGTCCCGGGGGTGAGGAGGAACAAAAGGAGTAGAGAACAAACTAGAACTGAGGCGAATAAAAGGGGGCAATTAACGTCCCGTTTTTCAAACAGTCGACCAGGGACGTGGCAAGAGAGAGTGGGGAGGAAGTTAAGAAAACGATGGTGGCTTAGACTGCCTGGGGTTGGAGGGAAGTTTGTGGGAGACATTCAAGATATCAAGAGATCCCCGCTGTGCAAATGAGGCCAACAAGATTATCTTGATTACTTTTGAAGGGACAAACGTCTGTTTTATATGGGCGGGAGGTATGTTTGATCGAATTTATCTCTGGAATTGGTTAGACTATCGCGCACAAAATTTTATTAGTTAGTGCGGGACCCGTCACAATACGAATGAAAGAAATCACGAACGATATCGTAAAAAAATATACTTATTATTATTAATAAAATTATTGTTCATTCTGCGAAGTATTATTTGGTGAGAATACAAGTAACCAAATAAATATGAATCAAATGACGTAGGAGAAAACTATTTTTACTTTCCAATTACACAGTGTGTGTAATGAGTGTATTGTAATCGGTCGAGAGAGAGAAATTTCAGATCTCTTGGGATCTTTGCTAATTGACTCCAGGAGAGTCTATTTTAAATTTTTTTCGATGATTTCCAATGTCGTATGTAAAGAACATTATTCCACCGATAACTAAATAAATAAATTAAATAAACAAATTTNACAAACTGCGTAAGACCGGAGGACGTGGAGGACAATAAACTAATTTACTCTCCGGAAGCAAGCAAGGGACCATCCCATCAATTCTGATCAAGGGCCCTAAGGCAGAGGAGGATTCAAAAATTTAAGCAAAAATTCGTAGATAAGATAAAAAGTTAGCTACGAGTTATAATACTAACAGAATGTCTATATGTTTGTAATTTAACACAAAAAAATTACATGTACAAATTATTATCAAACTATAGATTATTCTTAGTACATTGTTTAAAAATCATAAGAATTTAAATAACACTAAATGTACGATTTATTGTTACAATAAACACGCCCCTAGGCAAAGTCTAGAGAACCTGTATAAGAAATCCGCCTCTACCCGAAGGAAAAACGGAGAAAAACCCGGGCCAGGATGGGGCTACAGAATTTATGTACACAACCGTGCCAAAGTCGAGTACACATAAAACTAAATTAATATGAGCCGTAAGACAACACAATCATGCAAGAAAATAGTTTTTGAAATTGTTATAAGTTATTTAAAAAGTACTGCAGCAATGGCGTGATAAAGCACAAGACGAATTTAACTTTTAATAAAATCAATAAATTCTTTTACATTGTAGAAGCACTGGTGCAGGAGGTAGTTTTTAACAGCGGATTTGAAGAGATTCAATTTCATAATAACTTTTATATTCTTGGGCATGGAATTATATAGAACGATTCCCGAATGATATGGTCCTTTTTGGTAAAGAGTGGTTGACACTCTAGGGCGATGAATATTATTACTATTGCGAGTATTGTGTTCGTGAACGAGACTGTTTCGTATGAAGCAAGGGTGGAACTTCAGTAATTCGATCTTAACAAAGACTACCGTTTCATAAATATAAAAGCAGGGAAGTGTTAAGATGTTTAATTCCTTAAATAAAAGTTTACAAGACTTTCAGGGGTGAGATTTGCAAATTATCCGAACTATCCTCTTCTGAATTCTGAAAGTTTGAATGCTCTGACCGGAATTGCCCCAGAAGGTAACGCCGTAACGTAAATGGGAGTAAACGTTTGCAAAATATACGCAACGGGAAATATGTGGACTAACTATGTTAACTAAGATTCGGTGTTAATTAAGTTTCGGACTCACGAACGATTCGGGTTAACTCACTAACAAATTGATGCGTCGAAACCAAACTTGAGATTTGACTTTAAATGCATTGGTAATAAAATCATATTTCTGGGCAACTCATACAGACTTCATTTACACACAGCGCCCCACTTCCAATTTCTTAAAACTCAAAATTTTGAAAATATGCACAGAAGGATTTTTATTAGTCAGTTAATTCTGCTTACAGATTGCTAATCCGCATATCTCTACGTTGCACCGTTTTCGAGATACAGCGAGAAAATATATTAGGCAAAATAGGCGCGTTTTTAAAATCTGTCTATAAGGCAATTGTAAAGAGTTTAATGTGAAAGATATTGCATGCAATGTTAACTTTGGAAAGTTGAGTGGGGCACACTCCAGAGTTTTTGTACTCTTTCTGGTTCAGGCTGTGTAGTGAAATACCATTGATCATGTTCGTTTCAAGAATATTCTTGTAAAACTTTAAAAACGTTACAACGAATAAAGTCTCTAGGATTTTTCATTTCAATTCCCAGAGATCCTAGTAATATAATAATGACGTATTGAAATTTAATTTTCTGATACAAAATTCCTTTTCTCTTATTAATTATGTTATGTTAAATGAAAATGGAAGACGAAGTTGAATGTAAATGGAAGACGGAGCCGCGAGGCGAACGGGATGGTGCAGTTGGTAAGCGCATGAGCGCTCCAAGCTCAAGGTCCCGAGTTCCATTTTCATTTAACATAATATAATTAAATTCCTTTTGTAACGTGGTACAATGGAACCTGTATTTTAGACGGATTTTTACTTATCACTGTGAATCTGGAAGGGTGAAATGATTGTTTGCTCAGTGTATCAGATAATGTGTTATAGTATTATTTGGGAAGATACCAATCAACGAACCAAATGAAATACGAGAAAACTATTTTCTGCGTAACTAATAGTGCGTAGCACTTGATAATTTTTTACGCGAATGCCTCATTGTTTGCAAAATTCTTGATGTATTTAGGTGTCTAGAACCTTAAGAACACACAAATCGTCACATCTAATGTTGCTAACACGAGAAATTACCAATGCATATCAAATAAAATGGCAGATGCATGCTTGGTTTTCCGGGACAAATCGCATCTCAGTAGACAGAACTATGAACTTTTCAGACATTCTGCTAGGGTCGTCTTCAGTGCAATTGTAGAGTCGATTTAACCTAAGTATATCATTAAGTATATGAATATTGACGGGTTAATTGTAATTAAACAATATTGAATTAAATTACATTAATCATCTTTCATCTCTTTGGAGAAATAGTCATTGAACTTGATTAATGATAACATTTTAGCAAATAACATTACACTTAGTCCATTTTTGTACTACGTCAATTTATTCAGGTTCTATGAGTAGTTGTGGAATTTGTGATTTTAATTGAATATGAATGAAATATAATTGTGAATCTAACTTGAAATGCTTTATCTTTCGTATATTAAATCGCAAACTATTGCTGTCATTAACTTTTTAAATCCTTTGGTTAACTGGCTTCAATAAAATGGTCTTACAAATCATATTAACAGCCTAAATACGTTTTTATTGTATCGTAATGA
The DNA here is from genome assembly GCA_002313205.1 of Laupala kohalensis. Lineage (NCBI taxonomy): Eukaryota > Metazoa > Arthropoda > Insecta > Orthoptera > Trigonidiidae > Laupala > Laupala kohalensis. Next base: position 50,770 of record NNCF01130183.1, on the reverse strand, counting down.
ATCAGCTCAGCATTTTTGTCTTTATATGCAGCTTTAAAAAATTTTAGACTGTCGTTTCCTCACTGAGCATCCGAAAAAGTGAAATGATGATTGCTGATTTATTCTTATATTTTCACTGCTCTTCAACACTCATTGGGTTTGCTCAATGTCCGATGCATTTCGTTGCTGTGTGCATGGATTCTTCCTCTTGAAAAAAACGCGGCAAGTCCTTTATCCTCATTAACCATCCACTCCACTTGTGTAACACAGTTTTCGAGAAACCTGTACATACTGGCATCTATTCCCATAGCTTCTTCAGACCTCTCCTTCACTATATCTCCTTGTCCTTTCCTCCCCTGCACATGCACTCATCTCTGCAAGATACAACACTCGGCAGGCGAAGTTCTTGTTTCAAGCACTTTGAATATCATTGGAATAACATCCAAGTACTGCGTGCAGGAATATGTTGGTGTGGAGCAGGACGAAATCAACTACTTAAGCAAGGTGGTGGTGCAGCGGACACAAGATTATATGCTACTCAGTAACGGGAGAAAGCCACACTGCCAAAGAAAAAGGGAAGAGAAGATTTTGAATGCATTACCTAAGGATGAGGAATCTGATGTGCTAGTCTCCTTTTTATTACTTTCCGATATATCAGGTCTTTAGGAGGGAATAATGATTTATGAACAATTCATGATCCTAATAAGATATCGAAGTGCCGTTTTCTTCAGGTAAGTTAGAACATGCCGCTGATCATTCGACACATTCAAATGATTTGAAGCTTTTTTAGCTGCAGTGATACTAACACTTTTATTGATATTTTAAAGATAACCATATATTTTACTGATATTTCAAAGTCCTATAAAATACGAATACAAAGATATATCTTTTATTAAATTTGAACAAAAAAACAGCACACTGACATTGCGAATATTCGAACATTTTCTAATATAAAGTATGACTTAGAAAATGATCTTGCCTTACCCCGTGGGGGGGGGGGGGTCCTTCCAGCGCTGAGAAAAGCGTCCAGTTTTCTTTGTGGATGAGCTACATATTTATTTTTACCTGATTCTGTAGCCTGTTGTTATTCGTTCAAATTCATTAAAGATTATATCTTTGCATTCGTATCTTCTCGGGATGTAAAGAGGCAAGGAAGAAAACACAAAGTTTGTTTTAAAATATCAATATAAATGACAATATATCTGAAATTTAAAAAACCACTTATCTTTGAATACGTTAAATACCTAGTGCTATATTACGACAGATCTGGAGAAAACCACACTTCGCTATATTTATCCGTTTAGGAAGTATTTGAAGTGTTCGTTGTTGACTCACTCGACATAATGCCACCCATATATGTGCCTTTAATGTATAAGAAAGTCCTTTTATTGTGATTATTCCACCACGACATTAGATAAGCCTGAAATGTCTAGGGATATAACTAGTGAAAACTAGAGGAGAATCTGTCTAAAGAAGATATTGTTATTAAAATGGAAATACAATTCGCAGGAAAATTGAATCTTTTGTGTTTTTAACTGCTTTGTTGTAAATGTTTTTGGACGTAATTCCCTTGTGTACTCACATGCGCGTGGAAGAGCTAGCGGTACAAACATTTATAGGAGTCAACATGTCTCAGTGGGTAGAGTGCTGAGTTTCTAGCTGGGGATTGTTAATCATGCACCAACATACCAGGTCTACTCAGCCTGCTGTAAATGAGTACCTGATCCATCCTGGGATCAAACCGGCCGGAGCAAGATGTTGATCTCCTCATCCTAGTGCCAAGAAACTGCGGGGCTCTACACTCCGCGAACCCCTTGGGATCTTGTAGTGGGACAGTTTGACTTTGACGAACATTTATAACTGTGCCTTGAATAAGACAAATGATCCTGCAAAGAAAGATAAAGGGAGTTTTTCATTCACATTCTATCGAACTTTTATTTAGATGTAGACTATCAAGAACTTAATACTTGACTGTATTACACCTGAAAATAAATAACTGTTAACCTTTCCGTTGAATACATAATTTATCTATTAATCTGGTTTATGAAAAACATTTATATGACTCATAATGAAATAATCGAATTTATGCACTATATGAAGCAATTTTTAAGTTTCCAAAAAACAAGCCATACAATCTATATTTCTGTATTAAAACTAAAAGTTTTTATTGAAACTGATACTTTTTCGCTGACGGTCGGCATTATTGGACTGATTTTCTTCACAACATAGAGGCAAAATGTCTTTCCATTTATTAACTTTATCACCATATTGTGTAATATGAAGTAGATGAACACATGAATAGAACTCTGTTAATAAGTTTGTGACTTAAATACGTATCAAATCTTCGTGCAAGTAAAGAAAGGTAACTCAATAAATAAAGTAATGTTTAACAAAACTGTAAATACTTTAAAGAAATTCAGTGAAATGATTTTTACTCCTCAACATTATATTTTATTTTGATTTTGAATAGTCCGCTATATTTCTGACTGGCAGAACACATTTCAAAAAATCCCTCTGATTCGAATATTTAGAGCTATCATCATGTACTGCTCAGCAATTAAGGAGTCAATCAATATTCCTCGTCTTCAAAATTTCCGATTTGAAATGTGGACTTTCATAACGTGGTAAAGTGACAAATGTACAACTTTTTGAGAGAATTCCCTGCCAATGTTAATGATTGTTCTTAAGGATAATGAATTATGTCACGCCTCATTAGGGATTTGAACCAAGAGTCTTTGATGAAAGAGTTCGCGTTTATAAACCTCCTGATCCCGCGCAAACGAGCATAGACGCGTCTGACACTCGATCTTTGAGACCCAACGTAAAGCATCCATCGACTTCATCTTATTGAGGATGCTGTTGAAGGATGGCTTTCCCGCCAGTGATTTTTGGTATTGTGTCTTGTTAGCGAAATAGAATTGCTAACATCAAGAATCTCTTTCGACAATAAACTGCACGCTCCAACCAGTACAAGTCCTCCTTCGTCATGAGTCCCTTGCTACATTTCGTAGGACACTCAACTCCAATTGACGAAGACGGCGACTACCCGGCGAGTAGTTCCAGCTTTTACCGTTAGATAGCGTAGATTGGCCTATCCGCGGCGTGGCTCTACATTGGAGACTTGCCCACATGAGATCGGTTGAATAACTAACTTTTACGCGCGAATGCTGTAGTACATTTAGCGCCATGGAGACTGCGCATATCTACAGTGAAGAGTGGATGTGTCAGATCCAATCACACCCGGCAAGATTCCTGGGTGGTGTGCCCAAAGTAACGCATTTTCTTTAAGTCTTGTGAAAGTCCAGTGCTGAAGTCACCACATGGAAGTGAACTCTTCAAGAATGTATAATTACCGATGTATGACGATAAAGATATATAAATTTGGGAACTGGTCACAGTGACATCAGGTGAAAATTTCATAATAACTTTTCTTTTAAGCTCTCTTAATTAATATTTTCACAATTAATGACTTTCTTGATCAATTATTGTAATCAGTATTTCATTCTCTTGGTAAAATTGAATTTTGAAGAAAATTCAGTTAGGCAGACAGTTAGTGATTTACAACTATCTACATCAGAGTTAACGAAAAAGAAATTCAAGTTTTCGAACTCATACTAATGCACACTACTAGGTCTTTGAATCATGGTGAACAAATTTGCGAAGGAGAGTGTCTAGGTAAATTTTATTAGTAATTAGAACGTTTTTAACCGACTTTCTCTGTTGCCTATTCCCACAGTAGTTTGTGACAAACACCCAGCAACCGTTAATGACGTAATGGACCTACCTTATTATGCGCTGTTTAGAATATTGTTAAATTTCGGGTTTGAAATATAAATTAACTAACTGGTACTCGTCATTCGTGGTCCTTAGCTGGCCGGAACGAGTACCAGTACGTTTTTGTGTGAGTTTACTCACTAGACCCATCGTAATTTTTACCGAGATCGGAGGAACAGCGTCTAGATAGGATCCAGTCTGCGGTATCCGAGCATTACAACTGCGGTTGTCAGTCGCAGAGGGCGGACTTTTCATACATTCCAGCTATTTAAACTAAGACGTGGAAATGAAAAGCTACTAATCTTATCTTGCCCCGCCCGGGGATCGAACCTGGGATGACTTGGTGACGAGCGATTACACCACGACACCGTGGCCATTATATATATATAATGTCATCTGGTGCATGACTTGCAATATTTAGCGTGATTTACGAGGATGACCAAGATATTGCTCTTCTAAGATCAAAATTATATTCAGTCATCGTATGGTGGAAATGAGTGATTTGATAGTGATATGATTCGGAAAGTGCTCAAGGCAGCGTTAAGCGACGATGCTTCGTTACTGGATAAAGGGATGCGGGTCTTGAGCAAAAGTTTACTTGTAAGGAAAAGGAGACAGCTCTGGATCTAGATTTCCACGGCAAGTTCTCGCGACGCACTCTGTAGTATTTGCCCTCTAAAAGCGGAAAAAAATATTTTTCAAGTTCTTTTTAGTCAAAAGTACTAATAATTACTTTGTATCATATTGGCAAAAACTGTGTTTATGTTTTGTTGGTATATATTGACATTTTTTAAAAATTTATACAAAAATGATTCTCTTGCAAATTTCAATTTAAAAAATAAATTGCTATTGTAAGGTACTAAAAGTGATATAACGAAAGTTTTAAACTAAGACGTGGAAATGAAAAGCTACTAATCTTATCTTGCTGTATTCATATTATTTATATATTAAAATAAGTTGATCTAGGAATTAATCTGATTCTTTGGAACTCAGGACACCCTCATTATTGTTCTGTAGATTGTATTGAGAGATAGCTGATATTGTTCGACGTCGAGAAAACTATTATCTAGTATAAGAAAAGAAAAGATCTATGGTGGTGATGATGAAGAATTTCAGAACTTACCCCTGGTAATGGTTGCTCAATCATCAAAGAACAGCTCTCGTTGCACTATGTTGCAATATTATTAAAAATGTTCACTTGAACAAAATAATTTCTCGTAATATCCAAATTTTTCAATTTATCTCAAAACACAACAAAACTTAGTACACACATATGAAGCGCACTACGGAATGTATACTCTACAGTGGCTTTCCCTAGTAATACTACTAAATCCCTGTACGGGACAAAGCTTGGCTGTAAGGACATTACGATATTTATTATTTGACGCCTACGAAACATGCTTCATGTTTTCAACAGACGATCCTTGTCGAAGTAATAACATCATTTTCTCTTCTCTCACTCCCTGGTGACGGTGAAGGACGTTGAATGAAAGCTGAATGGAAGAATCCCCAGATAGCCCTGAACTAATACAATGAGTGAGTGTTGGGAAGCAGCACAGAACACTCAATCTTTCTTTCAATATCCTTAAGTTATCTTAACTCATCACACAAAATAAAATCCTTTCTACCTCTGATATATGGACAGTTCATTTTATTAATGCAAATCCCACCGTCCTCCAAGGGGGTCTATTTTCATTTGTATACCCCTCCCCCGCTCCCAATCGGTGGACCACTGTCAAATATTCCAAATAAATTGGGCGTATAAACAAGAATTACGATATACCCCAGTAGAGTTATTCATAAAAGTCTGGTGTTTAACTTCACTAATTGTAAAATGATTCGTACAAAATCAAGCGCATTAATTTTTACATATTAATAAGAAAGTGTCGGGCAACTTTGGGCAAACTTTTTCTTTTGGGATCTATTCTACATCATATATTAATGCAGTGGTCTCAAAGTTGCACGACAGGCCCCGACACACATTTAAAATTCTAAGTTAAATATAAACTTCCGAAAACATTACTTAAAAAAATATTTTTGAAATAAATATAACTTAGAAATAACAAAATCATTATTTCTCCGTGTTTAAAATTTGAAGACAATTTTATCTGCGATCCATAAGGGCAGAATAAATTGATTTCTTATACGTTGCAAACGCTTAAATCTGTAATTTAAGGATATCTGCAAACATACAAACCTTACATTCAATAAGCGATAGCAGACGCCAGATTTAACAAAATTTCCGGAAAATTAACGTCGTTAGACGCGCCAATTAATCAGCTATTCATTGATATAAAATTTAATGATGTAAAACAAATTTGATTTTTTTCCTTTTTATCCAAATTTGATTTTTTTCCCTAAAATTCTCCAATGTGTGACGCATAGATGCTTGATCTGCGGCTAATTCTCGCAATCGGAAACTACGACAGATTCTTGAGGTAAAGAATTTCATTCAGTACAATTTGTTGCGAAAGTACTTGTTAAAGTTCTCGTAAGAGATCGAAGAATATTTCATTTAAATTCTTTAGTAGCTAGCAGACTTTTAGTTAAAATAAGAATATGAAACTTAATGTATTTTGACCGCATGGCTGTCCTAAGCACACGTAAGCAATAATGAACTTTGCATAAAGTTGTGAGCAGGACAATTCTTACGCAAGTAGTGGCAGAGTACGTCTTTTGTACACGAGAAAAAGAACATTTTATGACCGGACCGTGTTAGTATCAACATTCGTAATATAACACGGGAAAATTCAAGACCTCGATCGGCAGTTGGTTAGTTTCGTCACGAAACAAGTGATTCTTCGCTATGTACATCGAGAGTGGAGACTTGGACATCGTACGACATTGAAGTGTTGCTGATTGTGGTTGGGGAAGACAAGGAAGGAAATAGAAGGAATGGACATCAGCTGAAGAGATTTCTGAGGTATTTTATGTGGGTCAATCTCAAGAAAATTTACAGTACATGAAAGGGGTGTAGGAAAATAATTTTGTGTTAATACAAAGTAAATGAACTGAAATATTGAAGACTAAATTTGTGTTTTATGTCAGCGTAAAAAAAGAATGCTTTTAAGGTCAAATGGTATGAGAAAAGGGTTCATATTATAATTTGGAGATAATTACTATAATCTATTTTTGGGATAGGGACAATAAATACGACAAAATTTATTTGTGTATGAGAAATTTCTAATTCAAGTTATTTTCTTCCCATTCATAAATGAAATTATTGAGAGTGTAAATTACAAAATGTGGTAACTAAATTCAAGAAAACTAATTCTGATAATTGCACAAAGGATTGTAAAAATTTATGTGAAGGATGCAACAATTTTGATTCCAAATGGAAATTAGTTTAGGTGATTCAAATGATTTTCACATCTAGATTTACAACATTATACATTTGGAGAACAATATTTACTAAAGAAAAAGGTATATGCTCTATTAATTTAAACTAACAGTTTTCGTAGCAATAAAATAGCAATCGCATCGTCCAATTTTACTACGCTCTATAAACTCAAATTCTCCCTCTACAGAGTAACACGAGGCCGTCTGATCAGATGAGGTATTTCAAACCTTTCCTCTTATAGTCGTAGATGAAAGAAATAATTTCAACCAGGAATAACTAGAATTTGCGCAGGTGAATTACACTTTCGCTTTACTTGAACGCAAAGGCTACTTCATTTGAAGGTCAAAGTATACTTTTGAAAAATATTCAAAAACTGTTCCAACTATTTTATTTTTCTTAAATATACTGTATTCATAGTGTAATTAGTATAAGTTTAATCCGCATTATCGGTAAAGTTTGGAATAGATGCAGTGAAATAATTTCCACACACATCGCGTACTTTTTTCCTTTAGCAATGGTGAGAATCCAAAGCGTGTGTTTGTAGATATGTCATTTTAATGTTATTTTTTAAGGAGAAAAGAAGATAGTGTACATCTCATGTTTCTCATTGTATTTGGAATCTTCCACCCATAAGAACGTCCTTAGTCGCGAATTCACATCCAATGACGTTGTATCCAGTGACCGTGAAGAGAAAGAGAGAGAGGGGGAGGGAGAGAGAGAGAGGGAGGGAGAGAGAGAGAGGGAGGGAGAGA
>NNCF01130183.1:24464-37379 GCA_002313205.1 Laupala kohalensis | reverse complement strand
ACATAACATGTCATTACATAACATGTCATTACATAACATGTCATTACATAACATGTCATTACATAACATGTCATTACATAACATGTCATTACATAACATGTCATAACATAACATGTCATTACATAACATGTCATTACATAACATGTCATAGCATGTCATAACATAACATGTCATAACATGTCATACCATAACATGTCATAACATGTCATACCATAACATGTCATACCATAACATGTCATACCATAACATGTCATAACATAGCATGTCATAACATAACATGTCATACCATGTCATAACATAACATGTCATACCATGTCATAACATAACATGTCATAACATGACATAACATGTCATAACATGTCATAACATAACATGTCATAACATAACATGTCATAACATAACATAACATGTCATAACATAACATAACATGTCATAACATAACATGTCATGTCATAACATAACATGTCATGTCATAACATAACATGTCATGTCATAACATAACATGTCATGTCATAACATAACGTGTCATGTCATAACATAACGTGTCATGTCATAACATAACGTGTCACGTCATAACATAACGTGTCATGTCATAACATAACGTGTCATGTCATAACATAACGTGTCATGTCATAACATAACGTGTCATGTCATAACATAACGTGTCATGTCATAACATAACGTGTCATGTCATAACATAACGTGTCATGTCATAACATAACGTGTCATGTCATAACATAACGTGTCATGTCATAACATAACGTGTCATGTCATAACATAACGTGTCATGTCATAACATAACGTGTCATGTCATAACATAACGTGTCATGTCATAACATAACGTGTCATGTCATAACATAACGTGTCATGTCATAACATAACGTGTCATGTCATAACATAACGTGTCATGTCATAACATAACGTGTCATGTCATAACATAACGTGTCATGTCATAACATAACGTGTCATGTCATAACATAACGTGTCATGTCATAACATAACGTGTCATGTCATAACATAACGTGTCATGTCATAACATAACGTGTCATGTCATAACATAACGTGTCATGTCATAACATAACGTGTCATGTCATAACATAACGTGTCATGTCATAACATAACGTGTCATGTCATAACATAACGTGTCATGTCATAACATAACGTGTCATGTCATAACATAACGTGTCATGTCATAACATAACGTGTCATGTCATAACATAACGTGTCATGTCATAACATAACGTGTCATGTCATAACATAACGTGTCATGTCATAACATAACGTGTCATGTCATAACATAACGTGTCATGTCATAACATAACGTGTCATGTCATAACATAACGTGTCATGTCATAACATAACGTGTCATGTCATAACATAACGTGTCATGTCATAACATAACGTGTCATGTCATAACATAACGTGTCATGTCATAACATAACGTGTCATGTCATAACATAACGTGTCATGTCATAACATAACGTGTCATGTCATAACATAACGTGTCATGTCATAACACAACGTGTCATGTCATAACATAACGTGTCATGTCATAACACAACGTGTCATGTCATAACACAACGTGTCATGTCATAACACAACGTGTCATGTCATAACACAACGAGTCATAACACAACGAGTCACGTCATAACATAACGTGTCACGTCATAACAGAACGTGTCACGTCATAACAGAACGTGTCACGTCATAACACAACGTGTCACGTCATAACACAACGTGTCAGGTCATAACACAACGTGTCAGGTCATAACACAACGTGTCAGGTCATAACACAACGTGTCAGGTCATAACACAACGTGTCAGGTCATAACACAACGTGTCAGGTCATAACACAACGTGTCAGGTCATAACACAACGTGTCAGGTCATAACACAACGTGTCAGGTCATAACACAACGTGTCAGGTCATAACACAACGTGTCAGGTCATAACACAACGTGTCAGGTCATAACACAACGTGTCAGGTCATAACACAACGTGTCAGGTCATAACACAACGTGTCAGGTCATAACACAACGTGTCAGGTCATAACACAACGTGTCAGGTCATAACACAACGTGTCAGGTCATAACACAACGTGTCAGGTCATAACACAACGTGTCAGGTCATAACACAACGTGTCAGGTCATAACACAACGTGTCAGGTCATAACACAACGTGTCAGGTCATAACACAACGTGTCAGGTCATAACACAACGTGTCAGGTCATAACACAACGTGTCAGGTCATAACACAACGTGTCAGGTCATAACACAACGTGTCAGGTCATAACACAACGTGTCAGGTCATAACACAACGTGTCAGGTCATAACACAACGTGTCAGGTCATAACACAACGTGTCAGGTCATAACACAACGTGTCAGGTCATAACACAACGTGTCAGGTCATAACACAACGTGTCAGGTCATAACACAACATGTCATGTCATAACACAACATGTCATGTCATAACACAACATGTCATGTCATAACACAACATGTCATGTCATAACACAACATGTCATGTCATAACACAACATGTCATGTCATAACACAACATGTCATGTCATAACACAACATGTCATGTCATAACAAAACGTGTCATGTCATAACACAACGAGTCATGTCATAACACAACATGTCATGTCATAACACAACATGTCATGTCATAACATGTCATGTCATAATATGTCATGTCATGTCATAACATAACACAACATACAGTGTGCTATTAAGATCGACCTGGTTGTGTTCCAATACAAATATTTCAAACTAAATTAAGCGCCTGGTAGGAATTTTTTGCCTGATAATGTACTATATGCAGGTAAGGAAGGACCTCTCAGAGCGAGTAATATAGATAATTCGCTGTTACCTTCATAAAAATGCAGGGATATATGGAATCTCCATGAACCCACAATGGAGACTGTATAAACATTCACCTCAATCTTGTTTCCATTCACCTCACCCTAATGTAAATTATCACGTATTTACCAGGACGTGGATGAAGCGTGAGGAAGGCAAGGTTTTTGTGAAGTTTATTTGGTGCGGTGGGCATTTTTCCTCTCCTTTACTGGAGAACGAAATGCTTTTTACAAAATATGTTCCTGAATGTTTGAACAGTTTAAATAAACTTATTAATATTTTCATATCCGTGTTTCACACTTTTCGCTCATTTTAAAATAAGCGGACTCCATTCTTCATTCTCAGCTGAGATAACATTGAAAACTTTTACTTATTAAAACGATTTTTAACTGGTATTTGTAAAGGAGTGTCTCCACATATGTAAAGTTCACGGAAGAGGTGTTTGTAGGGGGGAGAAAAGAACAGAAACGGCATCGTCAAAGAAAGCACAGTGTGTGAAAAGTAAGAGAGAAGGGGAGGAGAAGAAAGAACACGAGGGTGCAAGGAGAGAGACGACAAACCCACAGACCTACCGAACCTCAGCTGCGTCGTGTCGGTTGTCTGCGCGTGAATCAATAAAGCACCAACTTCAATGGTTTATTCATGGCGGGCAGGCTAAGCTCTTTCCCGTCAAGAGTGGTCTTATCTATGGGAATTTTTTTTCTGATCCCGAGGCAAAAGCGCGATTCGACGACGTGTGTGTCAGAAATGAATGTGACCGAAACGAATATGGTCATAACTCCTCCAACCACATTCTCAAACTTCGCAGTGAGACAATTTAGGCATCGTAAGATTTACGGGTCGTAAGATGTGAGTTGAGAGCAGTGGCAACAGTGTCACTTTTTGATTGAAATGACCAACACGGTATCTGGAAGGAAGATAAAGGTGCAAGAATTCGTCAAAGGTCCCGGGTTCGGAAGTCTAGTAAGAAGCAGGTGTTTGATAGAGACTTCGACCATTTCATGCTCACACCTTCTATCTCCACCATTTATCTCTATTAAATGGTCAAACAGCAATAACGCGTCCGCGAAAATGGAGCTAAATGTAATAGCATCAAAAAGTAACGGATTCATCCCCGTGAAATAACCATATATAACACGTTAGAGGAATGCAGACGCGCTCATGGACTTTCCGGTACAGCTGATAATTTGTGCGTTTTTCCGGAGGTGAACTGCTTTTACTTTTCAATGTATAAAACATATAAAGTATTGAAATTGTAAAAAAGAAACTATTTGATTCCCACTGGAATTGCAGAATATTTCTTAATTTTATATATTAGATATTTTTGCTTGTAAACGCAGTTATATAATCTATATATTCACTGTAATGTATTCCATTTTTTACAAGGTGTGAATGAAAACCTAAATATTCCCATATTTACGAAAGCTTCTTCGGGTAAAGACCGTTTGACCCGGCTTATAGATGGAGTCAATATTGCTGAGAGTCGTTTACTCGAGTGAGATTTGAAATGAAATTTTAAAGAGCTAAGAAACCATCTAACTTACTGAATGCTATACGACGTAATTTCGGCTTTCAATGAGTGTAGGATTGGTCCACAACGGAATAACCTATTCCACAAATGTGGAATCTATGGGTCATGCGCTGTAGGCGTTGATAGAACTTACGCCAGGAATTCTGTAGTCGCTTGACATACCTGGAAAAGAAGTTGAATCAGTCCTGCTGTGGAAGATAAAGTGGGTGAAGGAATAAACTTCTGGAAAATAAACTGCTTTGGTAAGCCCCCTTGGATTCTTAGTGCTGCAATAAAAGGTTCAGAAAAAACCGTAGAAGAGGTCAAAGTGGGGGAATGCGCGGAAAATGAAGTTGGTTGGTTACTCAAATTTTGAATGGTGTCGATTGGTCTCCACCAGAACACAGAATGACGCCAAGAGGTTACTTGCGAGAGGACGGGAAAGCAGCATTTTACTGCTCGCAAACAGATTGAAATTTTTTTAATTTTTGTATTTAATATGAAACCGTCAAGAAAATCTCCACTTTCATTTGGTTCTCAAGGCAGGATCATAATGTGGTCAAAAATACGGTGAATGAATTTTTTTTGCAGCAACTGCTGATGCTACATGAATTTGAAGTAATATGTCCGGTAGAATGTTTTTTTGAGATAGTCAAGATAAAGTTTTAACGACCTGTAACTCGTCACTCCGCTCCCAGAGCCGGAAGAGTGAAGTAATACTATATCTGTTGCGTATAATGGATTTTGAAAAATGCGTTAACATAATATTTGTTTTAAGTTGCAGAAAAGTGCCAAAGAATTTCAAGAATTGTTAAAATCAAAGTATGGCGATATTATAGTGACTCTGAAGACNGTATAATGGATTTTGAAAAATGCGTTAACATAATATTTGTTTTAAGTTGCAGAAAAGTGCCAAAGAATTTCAAGAATTGTTAAAATCAGAGTATGGCGATATTATAGTGACTCTGAAGACTTCACATATGAGCGATTTAAAAGCGGAAATGAGTCGGGACATCCTTCGATCTCAAAAATAGATGAAAACGTGCAGAGTGGTAATTATTGTTCCTTCAAACAGACTTTTCGAGAGCATATCAAAGATCTGAACACCTTGCACTGGTCCGTACAAAGCATATTAATAGATAAAATGCAAATGAGACGAGTGAGTACAACATTTGTTCCCATACTTTTGACTGACGAACAGAATGAAAATCGAGTGTCAGTTTGCATTCAATTGAAGCAGATCCCGATTTCATGGCCAAAATTATAACTAGAGATGAAAATTGGATGTATGGATACGACCCTGACACAAAAATTCAGAGTTTTCAAAGGAAAACAAGTGGTTCACCTCGCCCTAAGAAGACACGTCAGTCAAAGTCGAACGCCAAAATCATGCTCATTTTTTGATAGTGTATGTATAGTGCGATCAGAGTTCCTTCCAAGGGGAAAAACTGTAAAATACGAACATAGGGCGTTCGGCAACGTTTGCAAATAGATGTTCGGAGAAAGAGACCAGAAAAATGGATAATGGCTTCCCTCTTCGTCACGACAACGCGCGGTGCCAGTACTAGCTTCTGATCCGTGAGTTTTTGGCCGAAGAAAGGTTCCTGTCTGTCCACATACGCCTTAATTTCTAGATTTAGCACCATGCGACTTCTGGCTTATCCCAAAAGTAAAGCCCGTGATAAAGGGAAAGCGTTTTGACACCATTCCGAACATTGAGAGGGCCACGAGTGAGTAGCTGAAATCCCTTCCGAAAGAAACCTTCCATCATGGAAGAAACGTTGGGATAAGTGCATCGCTAGCCAAGGAGAGTACTTTGAAGGAGATTAATTCAAATTTGATGTAAGCTTTCTACTTTGTTCGTAATAAAAATATTAACCGTATTTTTTGACCACACATTGTAGACAACGGGACCTATTCTGTTCCGTTCCATAATAAGCTTCTGTTTCTATTGATGAAAATACTGAACAAAACGGCAAATGAATCTAAACGTTTCCTTTTTTTTTCAAAATTCAACGGTGAACTGTCAAAAATTGAAGTATTGTGGCCAAATCTGTTGCCTTGACAATTGATGAAAAATAAAATCTGCATTGTAGATCAAAATCTGAAGAGCTCATTACATACTTTCGGTACATCCCCGTTCAGGAAACGTTTTCCATAATAATGGGTGAAAATACGATTGTGGAAGTTTTTTGCGGTTAGACTATTATTTATATATAAATAATAGGTTATTGTTATTATTGTAGAGCTTTAATTTATATGGTGTTATTGATCCAAATTTAACCACTGCTTATGTAAAAGCTTTTTATTTCCCCATTGCTGCACAATATATTTTCAGTTACGGCCATGAATATTTATTTCAACTGAGCTAAAATAATTTCATTTTAGAAGAGACTGTTTCACCTTTGTTTGAGACTTAGTACGCTTTAACGTCTTCGTAAACGCTAGTTCTGTACACGTTGAGAAGTGGAATTTATTTGTATTTTTTAATTTCAAAATTACGTTAATTCCCTTTCAAGAATCCTAAAGTAACGAATACAAGAAAATAATGCAATAGCATACCATCACGTCCTCGTTTTATTTGGGTACAATACTTCATGACACTTAACTTAGGGTTTCTTCTAGAAAATGAACATAATGTTCTATCGACATTGAAATTTGAAGACGTGGTGTGATTGACTGGTTTTTATTTAAATATAGTTTTCTACAGTTTGGTACTGTTCCGGGGCGACGTACGAATGATAGGGAAATCCTCTGGGGGATGCCACGGAACACAACAGATTTATGAAGACGGAGGACCAGCTTCCAAGGAAGCAATTTGAGGGATGTAAAATAAGGAAAAGACCAAAAATAACCCTCATAAATTTAATGAATTGAATTTCGTCACAACATTGTATGTGATAAATGAAATAAACATTGAATTCACTCTTGACTTATTAAATTAAAAATTACATAATCCAATTTTTGATTGCTCAATTGTTTCTTGTTTAAGCAGAATGGTGAAATACGAATCTAAGTATCACTAAATCAGTAGTCTTTCTAGATAATTACACAATTGGCACACCATTATCCATCAATTCACAGACTACTTGTGTATTTTAGTATTACATAGAATTACTGCTTGATAAAATGAAATAAATATCCAAGAGTCAACAAGACTTATGATTAGAACGAAAATCCTTATATTAATGGTGCCTTTTGATCAACACAACATTACGTATTTCATTATTACATAAAAGTACTGTTTGATACAATGAAATAAATATCCAAGAACCAAATGACTTATTATTAGAATGAACGGTTCTTTATTACGGGTGCATTTAATCAAGTGTTCAAGATCATGCCACTCTGTAATGTTTTATATTTTATTTTCCTTCTGAATTTGATATAATCAGTGGGGATTTGTCTCGTAATAAGAAAGAAAAGTGTTCTGCTCTAGATTACACTGACGAGACCATTTAGAGAACCATTGAAACAACTGATAACAAAAGGAACACATGTAACCATTTATTGCGGAGCAGTTCTTGGTACAAGTCATGAACTCCCACACATATTCAATACGTGGATTCTCACCAAACACAGTACGTTAAGAACTTAAATGGTAATACTCAATCTTAGGAGTCCAGCTGGCGTTGTCTTCGGTCTGTAGCTCGATGTCTTGAAGTGCCGGGACACGCACTCGCATGGGAGTACAATGATGCACACGCTAAGTTGGCGGGCGCGAATTGAAGCGTAGTAATAAGAAGCATACGCGCACACGATGATAATACAGAATGGGAGCAGATCCCGGTCGCGTGCGGCAATTTGTGAAGGTGCTCTTAAATGTAATTTAACAATACGACTTGACGTTACTCGCTCTATAATAAAATGAATAGAAAATTAAATAAAAATAACTAAGTAATCAGACTTAGAAAGGAAAGACCGACTTTGAAGTCGGGTGGATGCTAGAGCGAACATGTATGTCCGTCTGAGTGGGCGAGTGGTAGACGATTGAGTTGGTACGAGGGTGAAGAAGGTCAGGTGGGGTGTTGAAAAGTGAAGGGATGCCCGTCTACTGACACTATCTTACGGCGGGATAAGGAAGCTCATTGCTAATGCGTGCAATTTGGGTAAAAAGAAGCTGCAGGAATACCGCGCTGCCTGGTGAAAGGCGTCTCTCGGAACAATGGCATGCCACCGTAGCCTGCACTTTTGGGGGTGAGAGGGTGCCAAACGTAGCCTCGCTGACAGGCGCTTAGGAGCATGTACCCTCACTTAGGGCAAGCGTAATTGCCAACCGGGTTGAATTATGTGTGCCGAAACAGGTACTATGTCCGAAATATTAGTGCACTTTACAGAAACGAGATTCATAAAACCATAAGAACTCCAACTCTACAATAACTACAGAATACAATGGACCGGTGGTGACCAGCACCCTTCGACAAATGCTATGGGCAACCGCGGGCAGCATAGAAGGAGGTGAGAAGTAGAGACTTGAGCGCCACCACTCTCCCCACCACTTGGATATAAAGCAGGAGTTCATACTCAGGCAGTGGAGGATCTAGACCGTAATCAAGGGGGGGGACTCTAACCCGGCACCATTTTTGAAACAAAATTATGGTTTTACAACACAAATTTTATAAATGTTACCTTAAATGAAATGCATCAAATAAATAATTAACAATAAACAATCTATTATTAATAAAACTTACAAGTATATATTAAAGTTATTAACATGGTATTATTAGTTTCATTAATATGGAATTATTACTTTTATTAATCTGGTATTATTAATAACTATAACAATTATAACTAATAACAATCATTAACCTAGTAATATTTTTACAAAGTATTATCAACTTCAATTTTATCTAGCAAGAGTTCAGGTCCAAAGGGGGGGGGTTATAGCCCCATTAGACCCCCGGCCATAGATCCACCACTGTACTAAGGAATATAACTTTTTATTCAGCAGGGCTAATGAGTAAGACAGGCTTTATAAGCTCTGATTAACATTCGTAGGAGAAGTGTTAGTGAGGGACTATATTACGTGACTATGTTTGTGGGCCATTCAGGCTCTCTTTTTTGCACCAGCGTTCAACTTCCTTGTGAATATTTCAGAAAACTATTGGCTCAATATTCACATTTAGCCGAACATCTGGTTGTACGCCTCTAATTGATCGTTACAACGTTTGGGAAGTTTTTGAAAGAAGTTGGTGTGTATTAGCAAAACTACTTACATTATCTCTTCAACTACGGTATGTTTTGATAACAATAATTGAAGATATTTACATTTGTTTAGGTATTGAATTCAATATAGAAAGTTATTATGTAACTTATTTCAGTATCTTTAATTAATATCTTGCGAGGCGCACTTGCTCGAAACACTTTTCCGCTTCTCTGACATAATCGAACACGAAACAATCTATACGGCTGTCAGAAAGCGATAAGCATTGCCGGCTGTCCCCCACCACTTTGCGTCCGATCATCCTCAGCGAGGTGGCTGACAGGAATTACCCTTCGCATGCCAACGTGATGCCCGCGCGGGTGAAATGACCGCATGAGCAACTGTGGACACCCTTGCAGCAGACCATCGATTTACAACGATAATTAACTCCTCGGCGGTTGTCGTTAATCAAAATCACCGATAATCCGCATAACACAAGCTACTTCATAGGACATACACAAAAAATTGTGTTTGTAAATATTCAATTTTTGTTTGTATGAACCTTAACTCCTTTTCCCTGTTCTGTAGGGGTCGGAGATGGGCATGATATGCCTCCTACTTTGATGTGGCGGGGGAATGACCAGGGTGACGACGCCCTTCCCGTCGCACCACCCCGAGGCGGGTGATGAATAAATGAATGACACGGGGTGAATGACGATGAGTGAAAGAGTGAATGATAGGCAGGGGAGAACCCCGAGAATACCTGCCGCGAACACCGCTTCGTCCATCACCACGAATTTTACTTATATCAGACAGGGTTTGAACCAGCGTCACCAGAGGTAGAGGGCGAATATGCTAGGCACGGTCGCCCTCTAAATATTTAATACTGAATTAAAAAGCACAGTACCTCTCGGCAACTGATTTGCATGAAATTGCGGAAAGCAAACAATTGTTATTGCTATCCTGTAATTCTTCATGAATGTAGTCTTAACTTAAAGCAAGAATAATATTGTGAAGATACTGAGTTACTACTGTAACTATACTCATTAAATTGTCTAAGGTCTTGAATTTATAATTTCTAATGTATTAAAGATTTAGTACCTTTTTGTTCAAAGCACATGCTACCATTGATAATTCGGTCCACTAATAACTGGAAATCAACTACACCAGAATATGACTTCACGTACTCAATACATCATATTCTCTTTTTAAAGTTAGTAAGAATTTTCTTTAATTCCGGAGACAAAACAGTTGTGGAACTTGCGAATGTTCTTGAAATATTAATCAAAATAATCAATTAACATTAAAATAAAAAAATGTAACGAAAAAAGAAGGTAGTATTCGTAAACAAAAGGAATACATTACACAAGAAAAAATTGATTATCTTTTATTCATTGTTCCACGTCGTTCGCTTTACTGTATATATTGTGAGATTTGATTAATTACAAATTAATAATCGACTTTAATAAAATATTTTCGATTAGAATGCATTTTATGTGGAGGGTTTCCGCGGCCGTTACGAGTAAGTCGTGACGGAACGAGAGAAAGTTATGCAGCCGTTGGGATGGGCCTCCTCATTCCAAGAAGTAAATTCAATCAGAAGCGGTTCGCAACGTATTTGTTTTGGAAAATAATACCAGCGCAACGGAAATTTACCAAGTGTTTTTAAAAGGAAAGGAGTTCACATCAGTTGGCAGGTTCCGACAAGCAGCGGCTAGACGTGGACGCGGTAAGTAGATATAATGTATTATGGTTTTAAAAGGAATACAATAAGCTGCTTGGATGTGAGAGGGTAAGCAGCGGCCAGCGCCTGGGCGCGGTCGGCGGTACACCATATTGTGGGAACTGGAAATTTTAAAGGGATGATTTCGGCCGTTGAGAATAGAAAGTGAATAAAGTTTGCGTCTTTGTGGTTAAAAACGGCCTAGTGTAGACCGGTCATAAACGGTTCAGCATAGAAACACCGTTGAGCATAGAAACGTTCAAAAATGCAGCGCGTGTGTTGGCCTGGCGCGTGCGTGATCAAGTCAAAATTGACCTATGACAAGTGACGTCTTGGGGAAAGGATTTTGAGTGTATTGGATGCGTCAGTCATATGTATTTCAATAACACAGATCACGTGTGTGAGTGAGAGACGGGCAGAGTGGGAGCGAAGCCCATATATAGAACAGCAAAAACGAACTTAGCACAAATGTTTGATTATTGTATTCGAGATCTCGGGGACATTCAGAGAGTTACTTTCGATTCAATCGATTTTCATTCTGAGACGTTCGTTAGGAGAGCGAGTCGGGTATTAGTTCCGAACATTTTAGAAGTTAGTGTTGTTTTTTTATAATGGCACTTTACGGATAAGTTGTTTCCAAGTTAACGTTGAGGATTTATGACCTCTTCTATCAACATTCAGTCAGTTCGAGTTGCCACGAGGTGGTAGCGGGTCACTTACCCAACTCTTAGGAGTTATTGGAACTTTTCTCCGGTCGGAAAGTCTCGAAACCGCTCGGTACCGCGATGCGCAACGGAGTTCATGGAAATTGCAAACGCGGCAATTCGGAGAATGAACCCGCATTCCTGGAGGTAATGCTGACGTCATACGCTAGAACGACAACCCGGGGCGTGGATGACCAGCTGTGATGCCGTCTGGGGATCGGCACCTTTTCCAACAACAACTGATACTGATATATCATCTTGTCAAGGTATTCTTTAGGTCGGCTGCGTCCGCCTACAACGGTTAAGCGCTAAGCGAGAAGAGACAGTGCGTCAAAGATAATAATGGAAACCCATGCTCAGAACTCTTGAACTCAGTGATAATTGTTAAATTGGGCATTAACTGAAGATGAGCAATTCTAATTATATATGTACTTTGTAAATTTATTATGGTATTCGAATTTTAGAAATGGTGTTAAATTAAGTAAAGGGTTTGTTTTGTCAACGAAGGTATAAATTTGGAAAAAAGAGAAAGAACGTGTGATTTTTGGGGGTTGTATTTAATGTAATCAAATTTAATGTCAACTTGTGTAATTAAAATTAGTAAGTCAATTTGATTCCATGCGTTTTCCACCTTAAGAAACCATAGTATGTGTTTTCCCTTATGTAAATAATACAGAACCGATGTATGAAATTAGTAGAACGAGCTAGCCGAGGAAATTAAGATTTTCGAAAGGTAAGTGTGAGCCACTACACTATATTTTTAACCTGTTTGACCTTCACCTTTTGTTACAATATGTATATATACTCTCTCTCATACTTTTAACAAAAATGTAATTAACTAATCATGTTACGGAAAAGTTATATTTTATTAATCATGTTACGTCGAATGAAAATGGGAGACGGGACCGGGGTTCGAACCCGGTACCTTGAGCTCAGCGCGCTCATGCGCCTACCGACTGCGCCATCCCGTTCGC
>NNCF01130183.1:742-24227 GCA_002313205.1 Laupala kohalensis | reverse complement strand
GGTCCCGTCTCCCATTTTCATTCGACGTAACATGATTAATCTGTTACCTGGCGGTGAGGTCCACCGCAATCTAAGGGATTTTTATGTTTGTTATATTTTATGTCTGAGAACACCATAATTTTCATTGAGAATGCTCTGCCACACCCTTGAGACTTCTAGTTGTGGTCATGGCCCCTCTTGACTTATCAATGGTTTCAGGATCAAAAACGTAACATTACGGTCCATTCTCATGGATTCATTACTTCTACGAAAATCATATATCAGAGAAAAAAGGGTGACTTTGCTATTTTTCATTTAAGTACGTTTCTTAGTAGACCCTTTTTACAAATATTGTAACAATTCACCTCCAAAATATCTTTAAACACAAAAATTTCACAATACTTATTTAAATTAGATTTAAATTAGATTAAATCAATTATCTTATCAAAAAATTGTAATAAAAATTAACCCAAAACAAAAACATACATTGACAGGACTTTGAGAATAAGTTTTAAAAGTCATTTTCATTACAAATACGCTTCACGGAACTCTGCATCTAAAGTTATCTAAAAACCGACGAATTGACACAACTACTCAGGCCGTCATCAGGGTAATGAATATTATTATAGATAACTTTTGATGCTGTGTTCTGTGAAGCGTATTTTATGATCTATGTCTGTGAAGCGTATTTTTGATGCTGTCCTAAAAATAACAGAACATTATCCGAAAATTGACTGATGAAAACAAACCAAAATACTAAAGTATTGGAACGTAACGTTTGGTGTGTTATTGGATGCTAATTATTAATGTTACTTACTACATTAAAGTTTGAAAATTATTTCAACTGATATTTGTGTTACATAGTACATAATATTAATATACAATTCTTACAATAAATTCCAATTTTACGAGCGAGATATTACTGTCATGAATGCTTTAGTATTGGCGCATTTTGTGAGTGCGTCAAGTCACTCCATAATGCACGCTACGATGTCTCCAGACACGATCAGGTTCCGCTTAAAGCTTTCGTTGGTCTTTTCACCCATCGGATACGAAACTAATCTAGGAGCTGTCTTATCCTTCCTTCGTCCCCGCGCGTCAGCAAGCTTTTCCCCCCTCCCCTCTTCTTCAAACCCCAACTTTCTCCCTTCCCCTACCTTTGCGACTCTGTCTCATTGGAGTCTTATCCTCACTTCCGCTCGGTTTGGGTGCATGGCATAGACATTCCCGCCTCGCCGTCACCGACCCCCACGTAGAACGACATCCGTAAGCAGATGGCAACAAGCCACCTATAAACCCCACACAACCAAATCCTGAACAACGTTTTTAAGGGAGATAATAAAAAGTCCGTTGCTACCGTGACGCGAGCCAAAGGGTGAGGATGGGTTGAGATAGGCGATGGGGAGACGAAGAGACACCAGTAGAGGAACATCGAGAAAAAGAGAGGGCACGGTGGTTGCTTCGTATTTTTTTGCACGGCGAGGTCCAGATTCTTAGACCTGCACTTCCGTCAACCCTATTTTTCGACAAACGAAATGAGGAAGAAAGATGTTAGATGAAGATGAAGGGAGAGATCAGTCCAGAAATGAGGTAGAAATGTCGTTTACGCAGAACGAACTCTCTTGGTGCATGAACGAAAAATCAAGTCGCCTTCGACGGATACAAATTGAGAAGGTTGAGGTAGATGCTCGCCTACGTACAGAACGAAAGTTGGGAATTGTAGGGATGATCATCCCACTGACATGCATCCACAGATAAGGACACGGAGATAGGGAAAGGAATCAAGAATGATGGCTCCGGAACGATGTTCAGGGAGTATTTCTATTCCGTACTTTATTTTTGAGACAAAACTGTCAAAAAATGGCTTCGCTTTTACGTGCTCACATTGTCAATGTACTCGGTTAAAATATACACAAACTCATCTTTATTAGTTAGAATAGGCGAATCTAAAATATTTTATTCATATCGTTTTATTATTCACCACACCGCAGCGATGGCTGCGCGAATTTACTTGCTAAATCTAAACAAACACCAAATGATAATGATTTCACTTCCGATCTTAAGGTTCCTACCTATTGTATTCCTTTATATTCTATCGAACCGAAATTGACAAAAAGTATAACCCCTGAAAAGTGTTAAAGAATATTTACTGTGCATCCAAATCCATTTTTAACCTTACGCTCTATTTCTGTCATTTTGTATTAAACTTTTTAAATTTCCATTCAATTATTTGTTATAATGGTTAAAAAGAGCGGTACAAGAGAACTTTCGGAAAATCTTTTGCACAAATCTCTAGGAAATGTAGAAATTACTCTAAACGTGAAAATTTGTATGCCAAAATTATTTAAATAATCGTTTAGAGGTCAATATTTTGTTTTTTGATGATGGAATACTGTTATCGAGTCCTTCAAAATTGAGGTCTTCGGTTGAAATAAAAAAAAATACATTTTTGCTTTAATACCACCCCTCGAAGTGCCGGTCGAATGCTTTTATCCTTTGCCTTCCCGAGGCAGCACATACCGACAGTGGCAGCGGCGACTGCAGCTGCGGCGCATGTTAACTGACACTCTTGTAAAATTTAAACTATTCATCCAAAATTTACGATTTAAATAAATTTTTCGTCTTTCTGAAACGCACAAAACTAATAACCATTTACAACGCTCAAATATCTCTCTCAAGATCGAATTTTCCCCCGACTTCTTTCACTAATTCTGTATTTATAAGAAAGGGTGTTCTTTGTGTCCACCGAATAGCGCAAAGGTGAATAGGTCAACAGCCTCGAAATTGGGCATGCGCGTTCTACACAAGGATTTCGGGAACGCTATGAGACGATTTTTTTCAAAATTTTATTTAGATCTTTTGCAATTAATTTCCTAAATGAATTCAGTAGTTCTTAATATCAGTCACGGTGCACAGAAGTTCTATCTGCCTGTCTGTGCGTCCTCTCATGACTATATGGATAGATAGATATATAGATAATATTGTTAATAAGTATTAACGAACCACACGTTATATAAGTTAAAAAGTGTTACTTCAAGTTCTGGAAATCTGTAGTTTACCTTTCAATACCTTTTTTAACCCTAGCACAGAGTAACGCATCACGAGGAGGGGGTGTTGAATCGTCGTGACAATTCTCTCATCTGTGCATTCCAGATACAAGAACATGCCGATGTGGAAAGCAAAAGGATATTTTTATAGATTTCATATCATTTGCATTTATCAATTGTTTCTTCTTAATTATACTTCAAAACGAATAATAAGTAATAATCTAATAATAAATATGCGAAGTTAATATGTTCACATGAATTTAATGTACATAATTAATACATTTACTTACTTTAATCCATACAAAGATAATATAACGATGTGATCAAATAATAGAGTGATAAAAGAGAGAAAAAATGTACGTGAGGTAGGTTCAAATAATACGCGTACTTGAAGCGAAACTACATGCAATGTGATAAGTCTTCTCATGTTTAATAAAAGAGTTTCTCTTTCCTTACTGATATACTCTATAAAATGTTCTAAATGATTCCGCGTCCATTCAAAAACTTCAACTCGTTCTCTGGATATCGTCATATGCCCAAATTTTATGGACTCTCTTGTATTCAAAAGCATCGTTTTCCTTCAAAATGGTTATTGATTACTTCATTAATCCTTTTTCGATTTTATAATGCTTTCACTAAAATGATTTTTTTGATTTTCCCTGACCTAGTAGGCTCATTTAGCGAGTTAACATTATGTAATTGTTTTTCTTGACACAAACACTAACTTGTCTGTAGTATTTATTTTACCAGTTCTGCTGGTATAATGTTTATCTATTTAAAGTCTAGAGGTCTTGCTTTTTATTTCTCTTTCTCTGTGCACTCTACCGTTACATTTTTTCCGCTGCACGTTCGCCACGATCGAAATCTGAACTTGAGTTTCGTGACGCGTATTGATATAATACAAGTTTCGCTTAATAAATAATATATATAGTTAAGTGTAAGAATATACACTCCTATATTTGAAATTCCTCCCCTCATGAAAAAGTGTTGGCGCTCTCGTGATTCGCGTTGTCCCCCTGGGTCCATCTCTCGGACCTTACGTAAGATACTCCTTGTGCCCGCACTTCTTGTCCACAATCTTTGCACGCACATCCACCCTCCCTGCCCCCCATTCCACACGCTCCTTCCTTGCCTACACTCCTTCCTTGCCTACACTCCTTCCTTGCCTACACTCCTTCCTTGCCTACGCTCCTTCCTTGCCTACGCTCCTTCCTTGCCTACGCTCCTTCCTTGCCTACGCTCCTTCCTTGTCTACGCTCCTTCCTTGTCTACGCTCCTTCCTTGCCCGCACCCTTTGCGCATATTATTTGTACTCTGTTCATTCTTCTCTCTTCTTTCTATCTTCTCTCTCGGTAGATTCAGGAATCGCCTCTTGCGTTGCGTCTCGACGCCTTCACACACGCGTCGCGCAGAAATTTCCATAGGTTAGTTGGTGTCGCTGCGTCTCGGAAAAGCAGAGGACTTGTGATGCTTCGCCGCGCTCCGTTGCACCTTCGCGTCACAGCGGCGTTTCCTCGTGTCAGTGACACAACAATGGGCCCAATGTATTGTTTGCTTGGACGAAAGCTTTACTTTACTTACTCGAAGAAAACGTCCCCTCTTGAGGTAGACTATTTAGAAGTCAACGCCAATTAGAATACTATTTAGAAATCAAAATACAAATCTACAATAATACTTAAAATATAATGTTTTCAATGGAAATACTAATAAATAATTCAAAAATGTAAGAAATTAAATTAAATTAAATTAATAACAAATTAAAGTTGAGTAAGACCTCTCCGAGCAAACAACTCCCTCCCTAGAATGGAGGTGTGGCGCATACCAGAGCTCTCACGCTCCCTGATGAAGTGTTGGGTAGAAAATACATACACAGTAAACAGAAAATAGTTCACAAGAAATATTCATTGAGCCGAGAAAATAGATCGACACTTGAATTATGTCCTTTGTGGTAGATTTGTTTGGTACAGTAGTTTTGAATGTTTCCGTTCGTGAGTGGTGGCACACACATTTAGACCCTTTTCACACTAGAGGGACGTGCTTTCTCGCCACGCTTTTCTCATTATAGTCTGAAACTAGCATTAGCAGAACATAAACATCTCATGCGGTGATTGGTGCTGTTCGAGTCAACTCGCGTTGAATCTTCTGTAACTGTTTCATAAACAGTGTGAGAGAGGAAGAAGCCAGCACAAATAATCACTAAAGTTTACCATCAAATTGTGGTTATCGGTGTCTAAGCAATAATTTTCTGTTGTTTGATATTTCTACGGTTTATAATTATTTTAACAAAAATAAAGAGCTGAAATTTTGCCAACAATATTTCCTGTACAAGATTTTGATATCAATTTTAGTTTTAAGGAGTTTTCAATTACTCCTTGCGAAGAATATTTCTATACTCAAATATTAGACTAAGTACCAAAACATCCAAGAAGTGAATAAAATAACTTTTGTTTCTATTATTAATTAACTTTCTGTTATTTTTTATGATTATCGATGAGTACTGCAATATACTCATTAAAACGTGACATGTAATACTGGAATATCTTAAATGCACCGATACACAATGAAACTTATTTGCCCAAAATTTTCAATTTTAGTTTGACAAAGAGGTTTGGTCACATATACCTGAAAGTTGTAAGTTGGATATATAGCGTGCAACTTGCTTGACAAACTTCATGTCAAACTAGTTAGATAAATAAGTTTGATCGTGTATGGGAACCTTATAAGCTGTAGTAAGTTGAACGTTTCGTTCACGAACAAATAGCAACTTCACCCACTGTGCGGTGCCGGCTGTGCTGAATGCTGGTGATGGGAAGGGCACCAGCGACACCAGTTGACGCGCGCATATCCGGCAAGTCTGGTTCGCGGACGCGCTGCACGACGCTCCGTGCGTTAATTAACAAATACAGATAATTAACCCCAATCCCCGCTTTGTCTAAGGCAAACGCGAAGTACTGGTTTCGAGGAAACGATGAGAGTAGATTCGCTCCAAATAGACACGATTTTGGTGTTGAACGACATTCGACTCCGTGTGGCAGAAGATGCAGAAAGGAATTCCACTTATTGAAGCGACAAAGACGTCCCGACCTCTGTTTGGGATTGCTGAAAAATCTCCACGCTACTCCACCATTTTGACTGAAGTGCAGAACGACATACATAGTTGAAGTGTGCTGAGGATTTCTAATCTTCACGAGACTTTTCTCGATAGAGACAGAACCTGTTTCGAGATGAAAGGAAGAAGAGGTCTTAGAATTGAAAAAGGAACACAATAATTTTGCTAGTGAAACATTTCTTCAGTATAGGATTGAAACGTTGAAAATTTCGTTGTGTCGTTTTAGAAGGCGTTGGGTTGGATGCGGTAAGATGAGGTTCTTCAAACGTAAGGTAGCAAGCGGTACATAGGGTCAACAATCTAGACTAAATAAAAATTACTTATAACCAAGAGCATAATTTCTTCCGCAACCGCAAAAATCATCATCTAACTTCCACTCATGCTACGAATGTAAACAAAAACTAAGGATGGTAAAGAAAAGAAATTTAGTGTTGTAACTTCAAGTCACCGCGTATGACATTTCCTAATAGTTACTTTTTCACATCCCTTATACATTTGGTACCAAGTTTGAATGAATCAAATTAAAGCAAAAACAATATAAAAATCACTACATTTCACCACCTTATGTTCAAAATTCATTATATAAATTAAGTTAACATGCACTGCTCTCCCGAGAGTTCCGATTCAGTACGTGACATAAATTAGGAATTTATGTTTGCAATTTAAGCTAAATTAGTACCACTTTGAAGGAACATTTTGATACTACGTATTCTTTCAAAGATATCGCACTTGTGTTAAAATTACTCTCCCATATTTTGTGCGGGAATAAATGAATATATTTCTTGTGGTTTGTGATTCATAATGTTATCGGGATGTATTGCCTGGGGCTTCTTTTAGAGGGGATTGATAGAGTGATGTAAAGGAAGACTGAAGTTACCTTGTGGAGTGAGAGAAGCAAATCCAATGATATTATTAAGTGAAAACGAGCCGCTGACCCATTTGTTCCCAGCCAACGTTAATTCTGCATGAATCTACCAGTATTTCAACCCCTGTCCCAGAGGAGCAACGCTAGCTCGCTAAACCGCAGTATCATGGGTTATCTCAAACATTAATTTCATGGATTCTTTTTTTTAATCCGTTGAATTTTAATAGCAAGTGGACTTGATCTTTGCATACACAGATTATTTGCAGAAATAATTTTACAGGTGAGATATTGGGGTGTCCGATCCAGGTAGGATATATCTGAAGTGGAATTCATATAAAATTGGCGGAGGGAGGGGAGAAGACTCCTGCTGAAAACCTCGACTCGATCGAATACGCGATCTTTCACACTGGAGAACAGAAGAAAATAAAGACTCACTATATTCTATTTCTCAAAACATGGTAGAAGTGAAATGAAAATCGTTTTTGTGTGTCTGTTTAAAATCAATTTCCATGCATTTTCTGTTCACACATTGTTGATTAAAGGTGATTTCGTTTACAATTTTATTACATGCCAGTGAGCGCTCCTTCCTCAAAATTTTAATCATCAGGCTACAAAAAATTCATTGAATATCGAGATGATGTAACTTACACAAATGTATTAAGTAAATGGAAAGAGTATGGTATAAGGAATCATTATAAAATATATCTGAAAGAGAAATTAATATTTAAAC
The DNA here is from genome assembly GCA_002313205.1 of Laupala kohalensis. Lineage (NCBI taxonomy): Eukaryota > Metazoa > Arthropoda > Insecta > Orthoptera > Trigonidiidae > Laupala > Laupala kohalensis. Next base: position 16,497 of record NNCF01130183.1, on the reverse strand, counting down.
ATTATGACTTGCCTAACTAAGACAAATGACAAAATGATCGTGAGAGCACAATGGAAGGATGAGATTTTGGCATTGGTCGAGGAAAATATTTGTTACTGGTTGAGGACATTAAGTTAGCAGAAGGATTTTTTATATAATATCAACATATAATTTGAGGAAAGGAGTACTAAAATCAGGTATTTAGAGACCAAGTATTGAACTCCTTTTTAATGCGAATATACGTAATGTTCCTCGTTGAATTATTTGTGTGCAGTTGTTTCAAATTTTCAATATATAGAATCCTGTTTATATATCAAGTATACGGCTATTTATAATAATGCATTTAGTGAAGTGGTGACGAATTAGTGTATTTCTTCCACTGTTTTCCANGTGTGTGAATCTAACTAATGAAGTGTCCGCATTGACAGCAGGTCTCCCGTCAAGGTATTCAAAATTAAATTCGTTCCGTTAATTTCGATGCTGGTCATTTATGAATTCAATACCGTCATAACTTGCTCCTCGGTTGCGTTCTTTGTCGTTACATGGATTCGTCGTCTCGCGTTACTGAGAAAAAAGAAAAAATGGTCGGGTATGAGACATTGTGCTGACGGATGTGACTGGAGAGCCGCACGCTCTGTAATCTTGTTTCAAGTTATGAAGAGCAAACAAGGTTTCAAATTGCTCCCGTGTTACGGTTCAAAGTTAATTAAATAGTGCTGACAGTCTAATGAGGAAAATACAGTAGAAGTTAAGAGTACAGAGGTAAAATATGTTTGCCCATCAGTGGTTCGCACTGCATGTGGGAGTTCAATTACGAGTTTGAACATTCCTGAATTGAACATTCAATTACGAGTTTGAACCAACGCCTTGCAATCGGTCGCATTTTCCGAGCGGCGACAACAGGAATATCGGGAAGGAAGGGCGCCATGGTGTGGCGATTGGTACGAGAGTGTATGCCAATAGAGACTTTAGAAGGTAGTGTAAGTTGTCGTTTCTTCACTTCCACAATACCGCTGAGGAGTAAAGAGCAGACTCGGTTCCTTGCTTGGCCAATGTAGGTGAGGTTTTCAGCTGAATTTCCCTCAACTACTATCCAATGTCGGTTCAGTACCTTCAATTCCTCGACGACTTAATAAGTGATTGACGGCATAGCTTAAGGACTAAAAAGGTTAAAAGAGGCAATTAAGACTATTAAGACGACGTACAACGTGGACAAACAGGATTGAACTAAATATAAGAAGTGACATGAAACGATAAGGAATCAGCGTGAGACGAGAAGATGACGATAGGCAAGGCGATCTATTTCAGTTGGTAAAAAAACCCTCATATCATCAAATCCTTCGCCCAATTCATGGTTCGGTGAGTGAGCAGGACTCGTGTTTTGGACCTAGTTACAAAACAAAATAAATAAGTTAATGAATTATTAAATATATCACGCCGATGCTCTGCTGAGAGTAAGGCTAATTTTCTGCCAATTTCGACTTCTGGGAAGCTTTTGGGCTGCTCCATCTTCGCCTGCACCCCCCTTAAAGAGATTCTTATAAGTGCTATTTTGTTATGTCTTTATCGCGATTTAGATAAATTTTTACCTGCACGAAGACTTAAATACGAGCTCTTAAATGAGCGAAAAAGGCTTCTCGTAAGTGATGACTTTCAAAACTAATTACAAATATCTTCTACTATCTTATATATACTTTTTGGAGTTTACAATGTAGATCCACGCATAAAAAATTTCTAAGACTTCATTCACGATCTCCAGTGTCCTTTTTTACCTTTTGAGAAACAAGTTCAAGTTTCTGGCAAATGTCCTTCCGCACTTCAGGAAATCATTTTTGTCAAAGCGACTCCTGCATTGCAATACTATTTCGTGTAAACGGTAAACTTATCAGAAACTGCAAAGAAATATGTATTGTAGTTCGTGTTACTGATGTGTAAAATAGAATTAATGTGTTGAAGTATTAAACATGTTAAATAATAGCTCTATGTGGTAAAAATACTTGACCAGTGTCAGATTACGTGTCGCTCTATCAAATTTTATCCGTAGCAAAGATGAGCAAGGAATAATATTTCTAGGATAACTTTTCTTCACACTAGAATTTTCCTTAAAAAATTAAACGCACTATCCCAGATTCAGAAACGATGTTCCACCATAAACCAGACCCCATAAATATAGAAACTAGTGGTGCAAAACCATTGCACATACTTTCACATATGGGTTTCTCCATCTGCAGCATAGAGTGTCAAAAATATAGCAAAAGTGTTATGTAAATGTAATTTCGTTGTAGACAGAAATTAATGTATTTTCTTATCTGCTGTGCTGTCGTCCTTTGTATTTTACCATTATCATATCTTTCATTTCATTTTACGAAGAGAATATTTGAAGAGAGTTTACTTCGAGTTTACGAAGAAGTACCCTTTGTTTTAAAGTAAAAAAAATTACAGAACCTGCATCGATATCAAGTAAATTCTACCGTAAATACGAAATGCGAATTAAATTGATTCATCCGTTTACTCAGAATCGTTGCGCACAGACAGATAGAAGGACGGACGTTAGACCAAAAACCACTTTTTCACTATCAGGGATCGCCAAAACGGATATTCCCGTCGAAATCTCGCTTTCGAATTTTTTCATGATTACAATGCTTTCTATGTACTACGTATATGATAAAGTAAAAAAACACATTATTTTATAAACTTTCTAACCATCTACTTCAATTCAATAGGGAATGTAGGTAGGGGTAATCGATTTCCATTAATGTACATCATTAAAAAATTATGAATTTAATGATAATTAAGCAAGCAATTATTGTATGTACTAGAATTTTCTAAATGAAAGATACGTATTACAGCTTTTTATTAATGTATGAAATTACTACTGTTTAAATACGAGACAAATCGATAAAATATTTAATTATCTCTTTGGAATCAATAACGTAGAAATTATAAATATGGATGGAAACCACACGTTACGTATGTATTTTTTAACTGAAAGTAGCTCAATCGACCTGGATATAGAATTTGAATGATGATTTTAGTTTTAGGAAAATATAAAATAAATAAACGAAAGAACTATGTGATATACGAATATTGGAATATCTTTGTGCCATGTCAATGAATTTTTCGAACTTTCTGTCGCGCCATTAGGGAGGTCCCCAATCGTTACGATTCGATTTTCTCTTTGTGTAGTCAACGCGACATCTTGTTGGGAGGTGCTTTCGTGCAAGTTGGAATATTACAAGTAACATGTGACTACTTTTTTGTTTCAGAGTCTACTCTCGCGTTGGTAGGCCTCTCGACCTCATCGCGTTCTCTCCGACCATATAGGAGTCGACTCCAACGCGTAGGAAGAGTCCGGAGAAAAAGTTACAGGAACGAAATTAAAGATTTGCTTTAAACCCACATTTGAGAAGAAAAATGTTTCATTACAAAGCGTGCACGGAACACGGAATGACAATCCGCGACCCAACAAGGTGGGAAATGACTGGACGAGGAGACCGGAAGAGCTCTTCAGCGAATGGAGTGGAAGATACCGAAGTGAATGTGTGTCTTCACCAAACGAGGAGTTCGCTTTCTTTATCGCTCGAGGGGAAATCGCATGAAGGCTATTACGAAACGATAATAGCAGCTGCAACTGAGAAGAGTGATGAAACTGAATTCCAGTATATTTTCATTTCAGATTTCATTATGGTCCGGAGATTCGACCAGAATCACTTAAAAAGCAATTTTTGAAAGAATACAATTTAAATAGTTTACTTACAATTGATGGGGTGAGTGGATGAAGTAGGTACGTAACATGTTTTAATTGAGTTATTGTCAGGGATGAAAAAGGTATGAGTTGGCCTGTATTTTGGTACATGAAACAACTCTCTGGGAGCCTTATTAAGCTAGATACTAGTGTAATGAAGGAGGTATGTGACAAAACCAAAGTATATTTCTGATGGAAGAGGAATGTATGTAACATAAATTACCACATACCTCCTCCTTCATCTAATTTTACCAAATATATCTCTAGTGGATAAAGGACGTACTTAATTTAAAATACCATATACCTCCTTCCCCTAGCTCAAAGAATCAACAATGTAATATACTTTCTTCATCCAGTAAACAGTTACTTTCAACTTGGTGAGTTAGGGAAGTATGAAAAGCAAAATAACACAGACCCCGTTCTTCCACAGTGCAGAAAACCTGCTGCATTGGCCTGAATGTAATACAACCCCCAATATAGTACGATCCTAAGTATTTTGATGGAAAAATCACAAAGAGGAAATACCCATTTTATTTTATCCTTTTCAATTAAAACTTTTTTTCCTAACTCATGAACAATGCATGCATCTTTTATTCAAAACTTTTTCCAAACTTGGTCAATATTTTTCTATCCATCCTCGAATGGCAAATGTTGAAAAATGATAAATTGTAGAAGGGCCTTTGTGTAAGAGCTACCGATACCAGAAACACTGGCTATCGAAATATCGCGGTCGCAACACATCGCGCTACCGACGACTACCGGCGAGACAACTATGCCGCATCATAATATTCTTGGAACATCGAAAATTCTCGAGTAGTGATTACCAATAGATGCGCTAAAATGCTTGTTGTGACGCACAACACCTAACTTATTGTTGCTAATCTTGAAGTACTCGAATATAGCGCGAATACAACTTTGGAAGGTACATATTGGGAAAAGCTATATTCGGGCCAGTATGGTATTTCCTTCGTGTACTCAACAGCTGTTTGCGACGGGTGGTCCTTGTGTTAGAGACGTATTTACGTCTTAGTTTTAAAACTAATTCTGATAGAAATACGATTTGAAATGATTCTAGGGGACAAATAATGTCAAACTTAGTTCTTAATTAGGATAGTTTTGCTGAATTTAATAGAATTGATACTGAAGTTCCGCTAAAATAAAAGAATCAATTAATCATTTGAACAGATTCCTGCTCAGGCCAAAATAAAATTTCTTAATGATTTGTTTATCTTGTACAAAAATGTCAATTTAAAACAATCGACCACATGTACCCAGAAGTAGACCATTCGTACTTTGATTCGGATTGGGATTTTGGCCGAATGGAGAAAAAATTAAGAAAACACCAGACTATTTGTAGTCCTCAACAATATTATGAAATCATAGCCCCTTCTAGTAAAAACATTGTTATTGATATGGAACACCATTTCAGAGATACTGAGGATCTCTCCAAAAAGATGAAACATTAAAATAGAAAAAAAAGACCTCCTGAATGAAAAAGTAAAATTTAGAGATGGAATTAAATGGTTTCGTGTTGACGCTTTTGGGTCATACCTTCTATCGTTACACTCTCTTTGAAGAGGTAAATATTCATGAATATTTGAAAAGAAAATCTTCTCTTACTGATGACTTTGACATTCTAAGACTCTTCAGAAAAACTGGCATGCTGTCTAAGGAAAAATTTGAAAACCTTAAGGAATAGCTGCGCTTTATTCCAGGTGAAGACAAGTGGTTCTATGAGTAGGTTTTGCGTTAAAATTGAGTATAATGAGATAATATGCATAATTGAAAGCTTCTCGTGTAATACAAACTATTACTTTTATTAAAATAAGAACATTTTTCTACTTGTGCTATTATAGAATAATATGCTAGATATCTTTTATAATAGTTAACATTACTTTTTAATGTACAAACAATACTTTTATATATAACTTGTATTATAAGTCTGTCACACTTGTATTAAATTTTGTTTTCTGAGTAGAAAGAAGAAACAGGAAGGTGTTAAAAGAACTATTAAATTTTTTTTGCTGGAAAAGAACAAAGTAATGCTCATGTCGTGCTTGTTTTGATTTGTTTTGATAAAGATTTATTGTATTAATGGTAACTGTAAATGCACGGACATATCAAATGAGCTAGATGTAATATTGCGTAACAAATTGCAGGGTATTTTTTCTATTGTATTGTGTTGGTAGCGAATTTATGTGTTCATGTACATTTTATGTAATATTTTATGCTAGGAAAATCGCAGAATAAATTGTGGTAATCACATCAGAAGTATCGAATCCTAATTTTTTTATTTATAACTATCTTAATGCACGTCATTGTTGTTAATAAAGGGTGTATTTCATACTGAATTAAATTTTTACCACTTATAGTAAAAGTATATTTGAGTAAGAACTTAGTAAAATAATAACAAAAAAGTACCGCAATGACAACTTTAAGGGTAAATATCACAAAACTCACTCGCTGTTACAAACCACCTTCATCCACTCACCCCTTCAATTATGAAAAGATTAGGTTAAAGAAATTACAAGATGTAAATGATTTACTTCTTGACATATCAAAACATTCCTTTTTCTTCTTTCCATTTGATTATTGTTGTTAATCTAATATTTTGTTGAAATTAATCTTGCTACTCATCTAATATTGTCGTCACTATCTTATTACTCTAATATTGTTCACGTAAGAGTACGTTTTTGAAAATATACTTATGGATTACATAAAATGGACATTCTAGTTATATTTTTCTACTCCGTAACAGCTTATCAAGACATTTTCGATACTCATTCTGTATCATTCAGACACACAGACTAAAAATATGAGTGTGACACACTTGTCATTTAATAACCAGCATCATGCCACATATTTCACGGAGAATACATTCAAAGCATAGGGATATCTCCAGGATCTGCCCAAAGAAATGTGACACAAACTTGTCAAGAGTTTTCCTATTTACGCTCTATCAGGTATTGTTATCATATGATTTTTGTAAACAACATTTTTGCCCAACATCTAGCAGAGTTACAACTATCATAACTAAAAGTTATCAATTTGATGTTGGGATAATTTAATATTAAATTAAGATTTCTTCGTTTTAAATTCTTTTCTATTCAGTACTACTACAATTAACGTCCATTATACGGTTAAAATAAATAAATAAATAAATTAAAGACTTATGATCTAACATTTTATTAATAATGATCACTTACCGATTGAGGTAACACATTAATATTGAACAAAGAAGTTAGTTATTTCAAACGCAGCGTATCAGAAATGATATTTATAAAAAATACACACTGGGGTTTGAATTCACGCACTGACACAGAAAAGCTATCTGGTATTTACAATATAATATTTTAATATGTTTGTGTAGTTTCTGCTTTAAAAAACATATTTTGAGTTTATATTTTCGTTCAATGTTATGTTCAATTGTTCTGATATGTTTCTTGTTATAATTAGTAGCACCTGACGACGACTTCAACGCAAAGTCGAAATGTCGTGTACCGTCCATCAAGAGGTCGTAAGTCTTTAATTATTTATTCACTATTTAGCATTAAATAATTAACTACGCAGTAAATTTCCCTGATATGTTCATTAATTTAAGTATTTTATGATGTTAATACTCGCTTTGTCAGATTATTAAGAGAGCAGCAATACATCAAAACAGTTTCACATAAAAAATTAACCCTTTCATGCTACTGTATCATTTTAATCTATCCTAAAAATAATAATAATATTGACCCTCGAGAACACGATCCGTTAATGTACGGAGAGATTTAGAAAATTTATGAACAATTTCACGTGCATTCCTATTACTGTACAACTTTTAGGATATTGTTAAAATGTTACAAACTTCCAAACAACAGCATTTATTGTAAATAACATTGTGTTAGAAACGATTATCTTGTATATCTGCAAGAGTTGGGTACCTGAAAAGCATACTGTAATACTGAAATGCGGGGTTTATCATATAACTCACCTGTGCGTTAAGTTGGAGAATTTCATACAAGTTGTTCATACGACTGAGCAAATTTCATAAACGTTTACAATAATGCTTGGAAATTATCATCATTCCTTCATTACAATGAATATTTCTTTAAACCAAGAAATAATTCAAATAATGCATTTTTTTTAATGTCTAAATTACGTTGAATATTACGAAAACAACACTTCACTGTGCTGACAAAGGAATGAGCACTTTCCTGGTAGCGCCAAAGATCTCACCTTGTCATTATTATCGTATTTATTATAAACGGAGATGTTATGCTGTTGTTGTTCGTTCAAACTCAATAAATAGATATATTTGTATTTGTATTCTATTGGAATTAAAGGACACGTTAAAAACAGATTTCTATTTTAAGAAACAGCAAAACTGTCAATATTTCTGCAGCTTAAAGAAGCTACAAATTATTTGAAGTTCCAAATCATAGTCAAATGATTTGTCCAAAGTCACAACTTATCTTAGTGAAAGTCAAACTTCGATTTCTCTTTTTAGGAGAAATATGCGATGAGAATTTTTATTGAATCATAAATGAAACTAAAAGAATTTGTTTTGCATATCTTGAAAACTGGAAGATGTTTTGATAGTTTAACGTATATTATTTCAGAAAACTTAATTGTTATCACAGAAATATTTTTTGAATTATCATAGTTTAAGCGCAGTGACATAACGAAGTAAACGAGCAATTTTAAAACTCCTCTTGACGAGGTATGGATAAGTCACGTGTCGAGTTCAAGGGCGACTCCTGTGTTTGGCAGAAGTAGAAAATGAACAATTTGCATTGTCGGTGCTGATGGAGTGTTGTAATGTCAACAGCATCGGCCGTAGAGCCACAGAGAAAAAACACAATGAGGTTTGTATGTCAACAGGACTCGTAGGGATTTCCATTCCTCTTGTATATCGTCATCCCACCTCAACTGTCATCAAGCGCCCAAAAATTAAACACGTGGCACTGCATTAACCAGGGGCACATAATTGCTGATGGTGGGAAGACTGCAAAAGTGAGATATGAAAAGAGCGATGGAATGGGAAGAAGATGCATGGGGGTGAGACGCTGGGTGACTGGTTCTGGTAAGGGTGGTGGGACGGAGAAAAATAGGTTAGGATAAAAAAGAAGAGAAATAGAGAGGAATAGTTAAAATACAGTTGAAAATGACGAGATAAATAAAAAAGAGAATGAAAGAAAAATGGGGAAGAGAAGGATGAAAAGGACGAAGAAAGAAGGAAATTCTGGAATAAAAATTGAGGGTTCTCATTTTCTGTACGACAAAAGTGGATTAAAGTAAAAAAGTGTATTCATGAGAAGCAGGAAGAAAATTACGGGGGATGTTAGCAACTGAGTCAGACAGAGAATTCTCATGTTGGCGATGAGCTTTCAGCTTTCTCCTTCACTGGAGAACTTGAAGCAAAATTGGTGTGTTGCTCCATTCATTCTTACGGGGAAATGCCTGTAGATAATGAGGTACATGCAAAATACTTATAAAGAAAAGTTTAAGAGAGCCACATTCCCGGGAAGAGGACTGGTTGCCTGACTCATCCACAAAGTTAGTATTATATTCGCACGATACTGTAATTTAATTATTTCGTAAAACAACATGCCGAGAAAAAATGCGGTAAATTACTTACGTCCTTAATAGTGACTAAACGAAACGTCTTCAGTGAAAACGTACTTATCAGGAGTGCTACGAAATGCGCAACTAAAACAAACAAACAACCAAGATACAACCCAGCTTATCAAACTGCTCACAGAAATCGTCTTTCTCTCTAGCAGATTTACAAACGACCGTTTGCTGCCGTTAGTGCAAACAGTTTAGAGAGCGCCGTACACCCAAACGTGGCAACACATGTGGGGAACGTGCAGGCACCAGTAGGGGAAGGAGGATAACGAGTAAGTTTCAGCGAGCGGGAGCAGAAATGGCTGGCAGGTCCGTGCATTCAGTAATTAGGAAAGAACGTCAAAGGACCGGGCTCGAGAACAAGCGTTCCGCTCCACAAAGGCGGCTCGCGATGGCTACTGCACGGCCTAAGAACGGTCGGTGGGGGGAGGTGGACGCGTGGTGCGGGGATGTTGAGCGTGAGAAAGCGAGAGAGCGGTCGCGGGCGGGCGAGCGAGCGGAGGTCCATTCACTTTATTAGCACCCTATATCAACACTTGATGGAGATTGGACGGTGAGTGAGATGGGAACTGCCGGGCGGGCGGACGCTGATGGGTTAACAGTGGCTTCCACCTGCCATTCTTCGTCAGCGCATGGCCAAAATGTACTTTGGATCCTGCTCGAAAGCACTCTTTCATCCAATGCATTGCCCTGGATTCTCAGGCGATAATCACCGACTCCCTCCTGCTGGAACGTTTAATCGAGTGGATTAGAAACCACTTTCACAGTTCATTCTTTCCGAATCATTTGGTTTAGATAGAACGACGACTTATTTTATGCAAATGTACGAGTCACTTGGAGGCAGCTACTAATGAATAAGCATAAGAAGATATCACGGGTACGAATAAAATCGTACTCGAATATACCCCCTCTAATATACAATATCCCTTCAATTACTATTGTAGATCATTGATTTTGTCAGTCATAGGCACTATTATCTTTTACCGTCATTTATTTCAAAATTATTATCTAAAGTCGAGGACGAGTGTGAACGTAACAGTAAGCACAAAAGTGATCGCCCTAATAATGAAGAGTCTGTCAAGAATTTTCTTAAAAAACGTAAATTCAAAAAAAAATTGAAATGATATTTCACTCATTGCAGCTATTACAAATGATTTCTTTCAACATTTTAAGAACATGTGCATCGACTCCTTTGTAAAAAATCCAAATGGTTACTATCTTTTTCGTCGTATAGTCATCGCAGTCTCATCGTCGAGCAATGTTTTGCATCGCGTGTGGATGCTCAGCTGAGTTACCTCCGGGCATTACACATAGATAGGATAGATGAACCATTTTTTCTGATTCCAGCAAGTTCTTCTAGCAAGCTTATCCGGTAATGCCCAATTTGCTCATTGCGCATGTTACTGTCCATCCAGGAACTGACGTACCTAATACACGGCGCAGTAGTTTCCTCTGGCCGTGAAATTTCATTGATTGTTTACGGAGGCTAGTTTTGCAGCTAAAACTGCGATAATCTTGCATCGCGTACTTTCCCTGCATTAATTTCCTTGTACTCTAATCACTGACACTGACGTTCCGAATAAAGCACTCAACAAAAGCAATATTTCCGATTTTGCAAGATAGTCATAGGTTGACGCTCAAATTCGCAAGAACTTTCTCCTGTGACATCTCACTCTGGAGAAAAGCCGCGTCGTGTTACATGAGAGCGAAATTTTACGCTCTGTAGTCCACCTCCCATTTCATAGTCATGATGGACAGCGTCTTGCGTCACCGGAGTGAGTTTAATGGCAAAGCGTCTCCTTCACCGCTGGACATTTATTCCAGAGCACTTTTTGTAATTAATGTTGTTAATGTTAATTTAAATAACAAGTTCTCATCTTCCTCACGTAAAACTTTTCCTTGCGATCACTCTGCGATGTGATACGGTGGATGAGGTGGACTCCCCCTTAATAGGGTTGATTAGCGGGTGGGACTTAATTTCTTCTGCTTATAAGCATCAAATGTAATTCTTTTTGCCGCGAGCCGATCGGTTTAAGTGAGGAAAACTGAAATATATGAAAAAGGATGAAATATCTTTGTTTTTGAATCGATGATTTTTTCTTGTGATTCTTTCCCGGTGATCATAATTCATTCTTATAATAATGTCTTTTTATGAGATGAGACTCGGACCACCAGGCACATATTTTTCGTCTAATGATGTTTACACTAATTCAAACCGACATTCAATCTAAGATACAAGTATAAAAACTAAACGAAACAATCGAATTAATTGTACACTTTCAAAATGATAAATTTGATTTTAAAATTTGTTAATATATTATAGAACGGTAAAATATCAAATGGCAGTTACGAGAAACAAAAGCAATGTCTGCTGTATCTTAATTATTTGAAATATTTTTTCCTGGATTATTCTGTTACATTCCTGAATTTTCCCAGTTTCGGTTGTAATAATATTGCTTACTTCGATTTGGGCTTATTTTGTATTAATACAATCTTTCCATATGGTTTGAGACTATTCTTGTAATTCTTGTTTCCAACTGCATGACCACACATCTCCTTTCTCCGACTGTCATATACAATGAAGAAGCATCTGGAACTGTCCCCGAAGGCAACATTGTGGACAGAACGCTGATTACAGCGAATGTTGGGGATTACTGACCGTCTCAGCGGCCTTCGAGTGGACTTCCCAGCTGCTCTCGCGGAGAAATCAATAGAATTGAAGGGGGTAAGGAAACAATACTACAATGCAGAACACTGATACTGCTAAGTAGTGTTCGAAGGGTAAATGTCGTTGAATCATTCAAGTATTTCCATCCAAAGACTTCAATTGCAAACATTTTTACCTTGCACTATTCCGTTTCACTTGAGCAAACTTTTTTCCAGCGAGAAAATTCTACACGAAACTTTATTCCGTAAAGAAGAGCTTGCAGAGTTTATTATGCGAAAAAATATATGCGTACTGTTTGGGACACTCAAAGTTCGGTTCTTGTGCTTTGAATCGCATAATTCCCATTCATGTGACGCATTTTTGTGTGTTAGTTATGTATTTACTAATATTAAATATTATGAGCAAACAAACGCAAATCTCTGAAAAGTTTCAAGTGCAAAAAAATAATATACTGAAGACAGACGGAAGGTATTTGAAGAAAGGAGAAAGTATATGAATTTTAAAAATAGAGGTAAAAATAAATCTAAGCGTTCCATTCATCAATGATCATTTAATTATGAACAAATTGGAATGCGAAGCTTCACGAAGTAAAGTCCTATTTGTTGAGAATATAAATTAGAATGAGAATGTAAGCTCTTAGACCCATGTACTCAATTATTATGTATCAGAGGTACCAACATTAATCAAATAACGTGACAGTACTAGTGATTATATCCAACAAATTAATAATAATAATAATAATAGTAATAAATTACACATTCAATTGTCGAATTCACGTTTCCACGAGCACTTGAAAAATGTAAAACAGCTATTTTCTTGAAATACTTATAACTAAAGTAATTCAAACATTGAAATGCGTGTAAGCATCATAAAGCAACTAGACTGAGCAGTTTCACTCAGAGTTACTACTAAATAAAAAATGTAGTCCTTATAAGTAGTTGATTGCTATTTAATGGGTTTACTATAATTTTTCCGAACGCAATGGTAAAACTTTAAATACTTGTGTATGTAAATTCTGTAAATATGGGTCATTAAGAAAGAGAAGATAAACGGGGAAGTTAACGGTATATTTCTTTACGCATAATACGTGCATGGGTTCTAATGACCATGACGTTGGCGAACCCTAAAGCCCCAAACAAAAAAAATATATCATCATACAAAATTGTTCATAAATAGAAAGAAAAAAGAGAAACAAACAGAAAAATGAAATGAAAGAAGGGAAGGAGAAACAAAAATGACACAACACTTTAAAGAAGATCAACTAAAAAGGAAGGAACCCTTAAGTCTTAAACACAAAATGGTTCGATTTTTCTCAGAGTTTCTGTGAACATTATCAATCGTTTTATCCTGTTTGAACATTTCAATAGGAGTATTCGCTTCCGCAAGGTTAGAGAGATATTTTCGTAACACTTTTAGAGACGGAATTTATCTTCCATTTGCTCCTTTGTTTCTTGGTATTTTCCCTCAATTGTCACAGAGATTGTGCATTTGCCGCGCTTCTATGGATCTGCGAGGGAGTTAACAACCTCTTGTTTTGTCTTTGTTCCCATCAGTTATTTGGAATGGTAAAATGTTAAAATAGAAGTACTGATTTTTCTCAAGAAGGATTCATATTTTTTGTCTAAACCAAAACAATTTGCTACATCAATTTATTTCTACGTGCAGGCACATACTTTATTAATTAACAAATATTTTAAAATAATACATTAAATACTAATTGAAGCTATTACGGAAACACTAATTTACCCTCAGTACACGTAAGGTACTCTTAAGGCATTAACATACCCAGATTCCATTCAATATTTAATTATTTATTTTCACAAAAGTTGGAAATCTTAGGAATTCGATACAATACCAAGTGATGGGAAATGAAAACAATAGAAAGTAAGTAGAGTGGGACCCTAGTCAATAAGCTCGTCAGTGTTGTTTGATGTACATTAAACCTGGTTAGAATGAGGAGTTTTTGGGTGTTCCATACTCTTAAAGAAATTATTATTATTACAATACTTTCTACAATCTTAAAAACGAACAAAATGAAATTTCTCCCCCTAAAAGATAATAAATTCTAATGTGAGGGAAGTAAAGTGATTGATTAGTGGTTATGGTCGTTTATATATTGAAATATTTAAAATTGAAATTAAGTTAGGAGGGCATAGTTGAGTCTTCTGTGTGTAAGTAAAAGTTTTAAGATTTGTCTAGAGTTTAATACCTGAAAAAGCACTTTGCAAATGAGAAAGAAATGTGTCTTCTGTCCATCTATTAAATATTTTGTCATCGTCACATTATTAGAACATTATATATACTCGTATATATTAGAACACAAGACATTCACTGAAATTAGCTCAAATAATATCTCTACCTAACTGTAGCGAATTGGTGTTTGATTTAATTAGGCTTTTACTAAAAATTACGAGCCTTCTTCAGTATAATTTCTTATATTTGAACCACCACAAAAATATTTTTCAGTGGAATTTGTAATTACTGTAGGAATGTTGAGAGGGGCAAATTTAAAAAAATTAAAAATTGTCCCAAAAAAGTGTAAATAATTGGAACATTTATTTGTAGCCAAAATGATTTTCATTCATGTATTAACTATTTTAGATTAACATAGCCCAAACTAAGTTAAAAATATCTTACTATGAAGATAAATGTAATTCTGATCATGAATACAAGTTCAACAGTTACGCCACCAACACAATGCTTAGACATTAACATGACCACATTTCTGACAACAGCTAGCTTACCACTTTGACAAAGAATTTATGCTCTTAGTTGGCAGAATGACCATGTATTTTTGTGGTGAGTCATTGAAATAATGAATTTTATTCTACCATTTTTATAATTTCAATTTATTTGTTGACAGGGAATAGATGAGTATGTTGTTCTCAAAAATTGATCACATCGGAAGGTGGTAAAGCATTGTTATGATTGTTTGAACCTATAATAAAAGACAAAGTCAAAGAAATTTCCAACTTCCCCGGATAGAATTCAACTTTGCCTCAAAGGATTTCCGCCCTGGGCTCATTTTCCTATAGTTTGAACTACCAAGGATTAGATTATGTGGTCTACCAAGGACTCGCCTACGATATTTACACATAAATTGTACTCTTGGTAGGAATGAATTTCACGCTTTGTGTGTTCTTTTATTCTTATTTGAGAGAAGAAATTTCTTTTCGCCTCGTTTCTTCCCGGCAACGTCGAATATTTTTCTTGATTTTTTATATATTTGTGCCACGTTTTGCACACGTGATATCCATCGCACTTTATTGAAGCAGCTTCATTTATCTGCATCCTTGGTTGAGTCATCCTTTAGTAACGTAAATGAGACCAACTGATTCAAAATTACTCGTAAACGCACAATGATTATTATTCATACAAGAAATACCCTTTCATCCATCTTCTCGGATCCAATGGACCTACAAAGTGTGACACCGTTGGTTGCCGTATACTGTGACATCCACCGTTGCCACTTAAATATCTACTATGACGTAGTCGCTAGTGCACCTACCACGTCACTAGTAAAGGATTCGTTGTTCTCGCTGCCACCAATCCAGTTTCCCGGATAAGTAAACACAGAGTGAATAATTTAATACATTTAATAAAATTAATCTACCTCTGTATCTACAATTTTAACATTTACAATTTATACAAATAGTAAATAACAGTGACTCGCAACTACCTGCGAGGTACAGTTCTCCAGATCACATCTCAGTGATCTGTGGACTCAACTCTGAACATATCAGACGTCTC
>NNCF01130181.1:5175-59362 GCA_002313205.1 Laupala kohalensis | reverse complement strand
TTTATCGTAGTAATAAGGTTGAAGGAGTCGATAAGATTCTTGAATCGATTAACTGGTGAATGTGCAGAGTTGGATGTACTCAAGAAATCGATATTAAAATCACCACATATAANGTACTCAAGAAATCGATATTGAAATCACCACATATAACGATAGGTTTAATAGATTTATGTGCGATATGTTCTAAAACATTTTCGAAGTTCCGAAAAAATATGTCAAGATCTGATTGAGGAGGTCTATAAATACACAAAACAACAATACCGGTGTCGGTCAGTTCAACTGCAGAAATTTCGAACACACTATCTACGCAGAAGTTCTCGTAGCCTGTCAGTGGAGAAGATAAAATATCATTACGAACGTAGATACACGTACCTCCGTGGGGATTTTTGCCTTTAAAATTTTGCCGACAGTAAGAACTTGCTAAATAATAATTAGAAATAGCAGTATCGTTGATGTTGTTAGTTGAAAGCCAATGCTCTGTGAGGCATAGCAAATCAAATCGACTTTCGTGTACCAGAATTTCAATGTCTGTCAATTTGTTTGAAAGGGATTGGACATTATGATGAAATATAGTTATTTTATTTTCGCAAAGAGTTTGTGACTCACGTGAAATGGAATCGACGTTAGATTGTGGAGAGGAATATGAAATTGGTACAGCTTCTAGTTCCGGATGAAGCCCGCACACAGCACCTGAACGCGATTGTCACCTTCGAGTACCACATCGTACTCCTGAGCGCAAGTTGTAACGGTGTATGGGGGCGACAGGAGGAATAGATGTTGACGTGGGAGATGAGGAAGCAGTAGGTGAAAGAACGGGGACAGGAGAAGAAATGGGTGTGGAGATAGGAAGAGGAAATGGTGATGAGGTAGGAGCAGAGGGAGGTGGAGGAGATGAGGTAGAAGTAGAGGGAGGTGGAGGAGGAGATGAGGTACGTGCAGGAGGAGGTAATGGAGGAGGTGGATGATGTGAGGTCAGATGTGAAGCTAGGAGAGAACCGAAGTGCTGTTTCCCAGACGGTCTCAGGTGTAAACCGTGCTGGGTAAAGTCCTTGGCAGTCAGGTGTGGGTGCAAATAAAAAAATGTGATTTTTGTGTCTGCCAGGTGATGTTTTAGGGAGATATTTGCCAGGTTAATTTCGTGGTTTATTTGTGGAACGTGGAAGCGTGTAGGGAGGCTAGAGAGCACTATGTTGGTGTGCAGGGAGGTCATTTTTAGTTTCTGTAGATGTTCAGACGCGTTTAAATGTCCACCCTAGTTAATATCGTTCTGCCCACCTATGATGATTACTGTGTCCCGCTCAGTGAGTTTTTTAGTGTAAGTGTCCAGTTCTCGGATAACTTCAGCCAAACGAGCGTTTGGCTTAAAGAAACCGGAGACTGAGAACTGGTCTCAGTCTAAGTTCAAAATTATCCCTTATATACCCCTTGTACCCCAACGGAATGGGATTCTTTGTACAAATTATCGAAAATGATAGATATTAGTGATGAGTTCAGAGTTTACGGAGTTGCTGAGATAGTGTCATCCCGTACACAGTTTGTCTCAATCCAGCTCCCATCCTCGTCGTCGGGAAGAATACATTCCTTGCCATCCTAAAGGGAGAGTGACGCGAAAATATAATTTAAAAAAAACTGATTTGCAATGGATTCAGTTTCCAATGTTGCAACGCTGGGCCATCAGCTAGGATATAAATGAATTTCGGAATATTTTTCAGTGGGTGTTTAAAAAAGAAACGTAGTGAAAATAAGGGATTGAGTATACACAACAATACTAGCAAACTAGTAAGTGTAATGGATAACATTCTCAGTGGATACTAATGGGGATATGAGAAAAAATAAAGTTGGAGACATTACAGTGGGTACTCAGCTAGTTGTCCATAATATAAATTGCTGTATATATACTCATCGTTGCTACGGTTTTTGAAAACCATATCTAACCGTTCTCGCTTCGGCTCAAAAGACGTCTGGAAAAGGTCATATGGCAGTGCCTGGTACTATGACAATATAATTTCACCGCGATGCCAAGGAACAAGTGCGCATTAGGTCCACTTCTCAGTATTACACTGTGGTATATTTTCTTTCAATAACTTTCTTTCAAAATATAGTCCCTTATCTTTAATATCCGATACAAGTTGTTGCAATCTACTTTGTAATTGCTTAATTCATCAGTATTGTCACCTGCCTAAAATATATATTCTCTAATGCATATCATCTTCTATAATATTAAATTTATTCATTGGTTTTAATAAAAGAACAATGAATTTCAATTTCCCGATAAATATTGTTTTTATATTACTCTTGTTAAAGTAAGGCGATGTACATTCATCTTATACTTTCTCACACCATTCCTATAGTACTCCGAATTCTGATTAAAGAACAATCTTTTTCATGCATGCTTTTTTCATCCTTTTTATTCATAATCAGTAGCGGATCTCAAGAGGAGGATAGTCGCCAGGCACCCTCCCCAGACGGATAGAAGTAATAAAATGTTTGTTTAAAGATCACTCGTGGAACAATCATACGATCTGGATTCCGACTTTCGAGATAAAACAAGTGGAACGGATTTAAGATTCGTGTATTTTCAGAGATCCACAGCTTCTTGTTTTTTTTCCACTGGAGAGTGTTTTGTGCACGTGCACTAATCCGGCGACATAGGGAATTCAATCCCAGCGTTGTGCGAGTTGAAAGCATCCTGCAAAGTCATCGCTGTAGTGAACTACGAAACACATGGAGATACTGGAGTGGAATATTTGAATTCTAAGAATCGACAGTCTTATTTCTATATCTCCTAATGCGTGAAAGATAGCGTTTAACATTAAGATGCCTGAAAACCTACCTCCCGAATTCTAAAAGTAAAACCCGACTTGAGGGATTGGTTCTTTTTAATATAAACAGATACGTGTGCAGTCTTGTATTACACAAGATTAAATCCATTTACTGAAAAGACTTGACGTGAAATTAAATTGTTTTTATTTTTTGTTAAATTTAACGTTTAATTGTTGGGGTTGAATAAGCATCTCATGTTTCTTCATTATATTTATTATTGAATAAAAGAGGCAGTAAACCTTTATTATGACGATTTTATAGTCTTGCCAAAGTTTGTTGTAGATATTGTGTGTAAAAGCTCTACATATCTACAACAAAGTTATTATCGATATTTTTGCGCCTTGTTTTCGATTTCTACTCTTTCATTTAGTTATTCACGAGAATAACCCACTGTGTTCTTCTTATTAGGGTCTACAACATCTTCCACGATGTTTTGGCCTGCTCCACTACAGCTTTCCATTTCTTTCTCTCCTGTGCTATACTAGTCCAATTCTTGACTCCCAGGTCTTTGATGTCTTTTAGTACGTCGTCCTTCCACCTGATTTTCGGTATTCCCTTTTACTTTGCGGCTGCCGGGCACCAGTTGTAGATTTTCTTTACCATTCTGTCCTCCGGAAGTCTTTGTAAGTGGCCAAACCATCCAATTCTTAACGCTCTTATATGACTTACTTTAAAATAAATAAATAAATTTATTGTCAAAAAACAGTACAAACTGCGTATGACCACGTGGAGGGAAAACAAACTAATTTACTCTCCGGAAGCAAGCAAGGGACCATCCCATCAATTCCGATCAAGGGCCCTAAGGCAGAGGCGGATTCAAAAATTTCAGCAAAAGTTCCTAGATAAGATAAAAAGTTAGCTGCGATTTATAATACTAATAGAATGTCAATATGTTTGTAATTTTAAGCAAAAAATTACATGTACAAGTTATTATCGAACTATAGATTATTCTGAGTATAGTGTTTAAAAATCATAAGAATTGAAATAACACTAAATTCACGATTTATTGTTACAATAAACACGCCCCTAGACAAAGCCTAGAGAACCTGTATGATAAATCCGCCTCTACCAGAAGGAAAAACGGAGAAAAACCCGGGCCAGGATGGGGCTACAGAATTTATGTACACAACCGTGCCAAAGTTGAGTACACATAAAACTAAATTAATATGAGCCATAAGACAACACAATCATGCAAGAAAATAGTTTTTGAAATTGTTATAAGTTGTTTAAAAAGTACTACAGCAATGGCGTGATAAAGTACAAGACGAATTTAACTTTTGTTAAAATCAATAAATTCTTTTACAGTGTAGAAGCACTGGTGCAGGAGGTAGTTTTTAACCGCGGATTTGAAGATATTCAATTTCATAATATCTTTTATATTCTTGGGCAGGGAATTATATAGAACGATTCCCGAATGGTATGGTCCCTTTTGGCAAAGAGTGGTTGACACTCTAGGGCGATGAATATTACTACTATTGCGTGTATAGTGTTCGTGAACGAGACTGTTTCGTATAAAGCAAGGGTGGCACTTCAGTAATTCGGTCTTAACAAACACGACTGTTTCATAAATATAAATGCAGGGAAGTGTTAAGATATTTAATTCCTTGAATAAAGGTTTACAAGAGTTTCGGGGGTGAGATTTACAAATTATCCGAACTATCCTCTTCTGAATTCTGAAAGTTTGAATACTCTGACCGGAATTACCCCAGAAGGTAATGCCGTAACGTAAATGGGAGTAAACGTTTGCAAAATATACGCAACGGGAAATACGTGGACTAACTGCGTTAACTAAGATTCGGAATGCGTAACACAATTTGCTTAATTGGGAATTAAGATTGTCAATGTGACAATTCCATTTGAGGTTGTCTTGAATATGGAGACCTAAGAATTTTGTATTTGTAACAGTTTTTAATTGTGTTCCGTTTAAAGAAAGAGAAACCTGGGGTAAAGATTTTGTGATACTATTGTGAAATGACATAGACACTGTTTTGTCAGTGTTTACAATGAGACGATTTGCATGGAACCAAGTCGAAAGGTTAGACAAAACTTTTTGAGCATTGGCGTGTTTACATAGTAAATTAGTGTCATCAGCAAAAAGAACCATTTTGCAATCTGATGTGGATGATGACATGTCGTTCACATACAATAAAAAGAGTATAGGGCCGAGAATTGATCCTTGGGGTACTCCGCAAGTAAGTGGCTTTGTTTCTGAAAGACAACGCTCAAGTATTTTATTTTTAGTATAGGATATTTCTACTTGTTGATATCTATCTTTTAAATAAGAAGTTAGCCATTGATGTGGAAGTCCACGAATGCCTAAAGAATGCAATTTGGTAAGGAGAATTCCGTGATCGATGACATCGAATGCTTTGGATAAGTCAAGAAAAACACCCTGAGGATTTTCTCCACTGTCTAGAGATGTGGTAACATCGTTTAAGAAGGAAAATATGGCGCTTGTAGTGGAAAAGGATTTCCTAAAACCGTGTTGATCGTCAGAGAGAATGTTATATTTTGATAAAAAATCTAGAAGACGCTTATAGAACAATTTTTCTAGGATTTTTGAGAAAGTGGGTAGTAGAGATATTGGTCGGTAATTTCCAATATTAAGTTTGTTTCCTTTCTTGTGTAAAGGTTTCACTTTAGCTCTCTTAAATATATTGGGAAACACCCCTTCCGATAAAGAACTATTAAAAATATTTACGAGTGGATTTAATATAGCGTGGGACGAAGATTTAACAATAAACTCAGGTATATCATCTATGCCTCGTGAAAATTTGTTTTTTAAGGAGCTGATGATTCCCATGACTTCACTGGCGTTAGTGTCGGAAGTGAACATAGAATTGGGTATGTGGGTGGATATAATTGGAGGTCATTGATTTGGATATATTGGGTTCGTTTATATTACCAGGGCTTCTTTCACCTTCTCCCTTATGACCGTATCAAAAGCATTTGAATAACAAACATATTAAAGTGTTCAATCCCATATTCATATAATTTCTCGTACACTTGTCTCATGCCAAAAATATTATCTGTCGTTGACCTATTTTGGCGAAAACCTGTCTGATTGTCGCTTAACTTGCTTTCAATAATTTCTGTCAATCTTTTGTTTACAAGGATTGCAAGAAACTTATAAATTACGTTTAATAATGCTATAGGTCTATAGTTCCTACACTATAACCTATCACCTTTCTTGTAAATTGGAAAGATCACGTTTTCGTTCCATTGTGAAGGTAGTTTTTCGCGTCTCTAAATTTGTAGTATCAGATCATGTATAGCCTTCTTAAGCGTTCTTCCCCCCACTTTTATTAATTCGGCCGGTATGTTGTCTGATCCTGCTGCCTTGTTTCGCTTTAGGTTATTAATAATATAGCATATTTCATTGAAGGAGGTTTCAGCGATTTCAACTGTATCTGTTTCGGTTGGTTCTCTTCTGTACCACTTTTGTTCAGTTTCCCCTCCTTCTGTTATATGGGCTTGGGGGTTAAAGACGTCAGCAAAGAAGGCACTCCATCTTTCCAATATCTCCTTTTCTTGTGTCAACACGTTTCCTAATTCGTCCTTACACGAACTCAAACCTCCGCCGTTTAACTTTTTGATTGGCTTTAAGTTCCCCAGTTCGTCCGTTGCTGTAATTTTTGCATTAATCCAACTCTTTTTCTTTCTTTTACAGACTAGGTTCTCCCTTCTTCTCTCCAACCTGTATCTTTCATGGCTGCTTCTCGCTCAATCGCTTCCTTACATTCATCATCCCACCAATTTCTCTGCTTTCTTCTTTCTTTCTTCCCTATGACTGATTCCGCTGCATTGGTGAGCAAGTTCGCTTAGAGTTTTCCAATTCACTTCTATACCTTCTGATATTGATCTAGTTCTTAGCATCTCATGCACTTTAAGCGAATATTGCTTCTTTTTTGCGAGTTCGTTAGTTGGTCTAGATTCCATTTTTTGGCCACTTTGTTCTTTGCTCTATATATATTTGGGAGTCTCAGCTACACAATTACTTTAATAAGAAGGTGATTGGAGTCCACATTTGGACCTCTTAATGATCGTACATCTTCTATTAGGCCCTTCTTTATTCTATTAATGTCAACATGCTCCATTTGGTTTATAATCTTTTTTGTCAGATGAGACCCATATATCCTTATGTATATCTTTATGGTGAAATTGGGTACTCGCGACTATTAGATCGTTGTTCTCGGCGAATCTACATAATAATTCCCCGTTCTCATTTGTTGTTCTGTCCAGGGTGTACTTGCCTGTTACTCTACTATAGGCTCCTTCTCTTCTTAATTGTGCGTTGAAATCCCCCAAAATTATTAAAATATCGCTTCTTGGTACTTGCTCAATTATATCTTGCAGGTCATCATATAATTTTTTTTCTCTTCCTCTTGATCGTTAGTTGGAGCATAAACGTTTACGAACGTCAAGCTATTAAATTTTCCTTTTAATCTTAATTTACAGTTTCATTCTAAAATTGTAGTAAAGTTTATTACATTGTTTAACAATTTACGTCTAAGAAGGAAATCTGTACCCGCCTGTCTTTACTTTGTCTCCGTACCAGAATAATATAATACATAATCACCTTTCATTATACGCCCCATGTCGGGCCATCTTAATTCTTAGAGAGCGACTATTTCAATTTGCGTTTTGTTTATTTGGTCTGTTAATTCTTGAAATTTGCCAGGCTTCAATTTTTCTTATATTCCATGAACCAATTATCATTTTCCGTTTCCTGTGCCTTTGTCTTCTTAGTTTGCTAACCATGTTCCGAGGCCTGTTTGTGGAACGTTTAGCAGTGTCCTGATTTTTATGGATGATGGGGAGCTGACCCAACATCCAACCCTCCTCTTTTCTCCGGGTTTGAGACCGGCAACGGTGGCTGCTGAGGTACTCAATCTCCCCAGTGCCCACCACAGGCAGAGTTAACCCACTCTCTAGTGAAGGAAAAACAATCTATGGGTCTGAAACTACACGAATATTGGATTTGGTGCCCTTTGTTACTGTGGCTGTCAGAAGAAAGTCCAGATCATATGATTGTCTTTCAATAAGTCATCGCTTAACACAAATTTTATTACTTCGAGCTGTTACTGATAATTTGTAAACTCAAATTCTTTCGAAGTAAAATTAACATGTTTAAGAATATTTTATCCGTCTGGGGGAGGGGGCACGTGTCCCCTACCCCCCCTCGCGCCTAGATCCACCACTGATTCTGTTAATATTATAACATGTATTGAACTACTTTTATTCTTGTCTTAGTTGTGTACTGAAATGTTAAATCCACCTCTGCCTTATGGCCTTTGATCGGATGGACCCTTGCTTGCTTTCGGAGAGTAAAATAGTTTTTTGTCCTCCACCTGGTTATTCTCTAATTGTAACTCCTTTTTGACAATAAATTTCTTTATTATTTATTTTAAAGCGTGCAATGGAGTAAGTTGTGATTTTTCGTATTTTCCCCATATTTCACGAACTAATTAATATATCTTTTCAGTTTTGGATGGTAATATAGTTAAATCAAAAATCTATAAATTAGTTTCGACAATTTTTGATATTTCATTTTTTATTGTTTGAAAGGGGATGAAAATATTTTACATGTTCACCTCAACGACTTGACTTGCTCATTAAAGCAGGATAAAAATATTTAAGAGAAGAACTTAAAAATTTGATGGGATAGCTTGGGTATTGTAGAGGTCTGTCGCGGTTCCTTCCTCGTAGCTCGCGTTTAGGTTGGCCGATCCGAACTACGAGGTTGGATACGACGTATGGGGAATGGGGGAGAAGTGTCTAGTTAGGGTGAGAAGGATGTTGGGTTTGTAATTGAGAGACTCGGAGTTCATTATACGCATTTAATACTTACACAGAGTCGTGGAGAGGTCGATTGTGAGTCAGAGTGAAGTTGATAACAGCCATGACGTAATGCTCTAAGTCAGAACCTGCGTTGAGAAGACGTGGATCGCCCAGCTTCCAATTCCCAGAGGATGGCGGCGGAAAGAACAGTTACTGGGGTGTCACTGCAGAAGCAACTCCCTCGCAGTCGCTCGCAGTGCTGGCTCCTCGTCTACTGTCTGACCTACTCTCTGATTCTCTGTCCGTTTATATACGGTTTGCTCCCTTACGTCATGATCCACTACCCCACTTCCTTTGGCCCCATGGACTCATTACTATGTGCTGGGTGTCTTCACGACAGGTCACTAAAGAAGCATAATAATAATGGTAATTATAAATTACGGAGAAGAATGTTTCAAAAGTCCAGTTTCAGAGGGGTGATTCAGGGTGACGGTTGTTTTAATGTTCTTTACGGGTTTTCTGTAAATATCATGAAATATTTAAGATATAATAACAATTTTTGTATGTAAATGGGATTTCTGCAATAGCAAATAATAAAGGGCAAACTGTATGAGAACAAGAACTCCCGAGCGAAACCGGGCAGGTCCGGTTCGTCCTTTGAAAACAGGAACACAAAATAAAACTACGAAGAAAAAATTATTAAATCCGAACATTAACGACCAAATATTCATGTTACAGTTTATACTGGGAATAAAATATCCTATATCTTCCTTGTATTCAGTTTTAAACGGCAATGTTTATGAAATCTTAATTACGTGTCATCCTTGTTTTAAAAGAAACTCAACGCTTCATTCGAAAATATGAGACGACGTCCTCGCGCTTCAACAACTCTGTACTAAAAAGTACCCTCTCATCCAGGAATCTATGAGTATGTTATTCTCTTCTTTGCTTCTATAATGTTCATTAATTAACATAAGTAAAAGGAACTTTTATAATTCTATGTAACCCATTAAATATTTTTATTTTATCAATATTTCCCATAATAATGTGAAATTCATCAGTGGTTCAGTTCCTGGTAAAGTTAAACGCGCTATTATTACAGTAGTTTTAAGAATAATTTATTAAAGTATAAAAATATTTTGAAGCGTTCTTGTCATATTTCTTCTGTCTAAGGTATTCTAATATTATTTCTAACTATTCATAATTGTCATATTTTACCTTACTTCTGTAAGAGTTTNTTCATAATTGTCATATTTTACCTTACTTCTGTAAGAGTTTTTCTTCTGTTTACTTTTGAATAATTTTTGATCGGAATTGATGGAATGCTCTTTTCTTGTATTCCGTAGAGTAAATCGGCGTATTACCTCCGCATTAGTCATCCGGGATTCTCTTTTTGGTATGATACCTTTTTGAGGGGAGGGGGCAGTGAAGTATTTGTTTATGAGATTTTATGATCATTGATACTAGTTCAATATTGGATGTTTAAACTACAATTTTTAATGGCGTAGGAACGTTTATTTTTCGTAGAATCGTACAAGATCTTGCGATACCCTGAAAACGCCGAGTACCCATCGTCTCACACTGATAGTGCAATTCAAAGAGCATTGGTTTACAATAACTTTCAGAATATAATGAAATTGTACGATTTTTTTGCAATCTGCACGATTTTGATTCGTCCGCATTAAACAGTTTATCGTGGCATAAGTCACCATTTTCAAATTTCGAGAAAAATTCGAAAAATATCAACGCACAAGAACCTTTCTGCTATAACTATAGAGTTTCAAAATTATTATTTCACACAAATATGGCGCTCACCATGTCGTCACTAATTGTTCAGAGTCAGTAATTATTCAGCACTGGCGTCATAGGCGTAAATATGCAACCCGCACGACTAGTGAACCCCTGGGATTATGTCATATTTGTACTAGGAGTCATTGAAATGAGACGTAGTCTTCTGTGTCATTCAACTAATCGCTCTACCATTCAGGAGTGGATTATTTCTTTTTTAAAATCTAAAATTAGTGTAGAGTAAATAGTTTCTTTTGGGTTAAACATTTTTATACATTTTAGTGTCAGTACCGAGAAATTCATGGTTTAAGCGAGTCGGAATTACTCAATACGGGGAAGTAAAACATAAAAATTCCGATTCAATGGAAGAAGAATACAATAAATAATATGAACGATAACTTTTTAGCATGTATTCTGAATTATTTTGGCCTGAAGTAAAACAAATAAAAACCTTAACCATGTTTTATGCGCCTTTTCAAATCCGCTAAGAACTAGACTCCTCTCATTAATCTCCCGAAAACCGTGAATTAACTCCGAAGAATCTACAGAAATTATAATTTCAAAAAATATTTAGTGCGTTTAAAGTGCATACAAACAGCGAATTTTTAATGCACAACAAATGCGCTGCTCTTCTACCTGGGCAAATAATAATTAATAATCTGAAATTCCATGACCGTAGAAATGTTTGTGACCCCTCCCTCTCCCATAACTCTGCGTACATCAATTTAGCGCTTGTGTTGGCACTTCACTTGGCAGTGCAGTATTTGGCAAAATATTTGACTTATTCACAAACATGCCATCCACACATAGTTCAAACACGCAAATAACACAATAATGCCAAATATGTGTTCTTATACCAATGATGGACGGAATGTATTTGATATAATTCAAGAAATATTTGTACTGGTTCGTTTTTCCTACCCATATAAAATTTTCCAGTCCATATTAAAGAAATTGTAGAATAAGAAAACTCAAAATATATTTTAAAGAATCAGAATACCAACTAATCTTGATCTCGGCCAACCAAGTGTGGACGGTTCACGCAAATATTTGCCTTATTTGAGTCCTTTGATGTGCAATTAAAAACCGACATGAGGACGGATACGGGTTTTCGCGGGTTTGGACATTTGCCACAGAAGAGCAAGTACATCTAACACAGACAAATAGCTCATCTACACTTGTCTGTGTTGATAAACGCACAAAAACGCAACGCGCAAACGCTAGTATTTGGTGTGTTCTATACAGAATGTTCCCACGGTAGTCTATTCCAGCCTTACGAAACGCTATTTCCAATGCTACATTAAACAACATCGGGGCTACACTATCTCCTTGTCTAAATCCTGTTTCAAGGCTTATTTCTTCCGATATGTTTACACCTGTTTTAACTTTAGCTTGGTTCCTTCATTCATTAGCCTGCACATCCCTACCAACTTTTTAGGTATTCCCATCTCATGCATCTGATCCCACATTTCTTCTCTCCAAATACAGTCGTAGGCGGACGTAAAATCGAGAAATAGATGGTGTGTAGTAATATTTCTTTCCCAACATTTGTCCAATGTCTGTCTCATAATACATATCTGGTCTATTGTTGATCTATCCGACCGAAATCCACACTGATACTCTCCAATCAGCTCATCTACATATGGTTTGAGTCTATAGCACACTATTTTAGACAACACTTTGTAGCCTGTGCAGAGTAAGGTGATGGCTCTATAATCGTCACACAACGTTTTATTCCCCTTTTTTGTGTATTGGATTAATAATTCCACATTTCCATTCCCTGGGTATTACTTCCATTTCCCAAACTTTCGTAATCAGTTGGTGCATAATTTTCATCATCGCATCCCCATCACATTTATATAATTCACTCTGAATTCCATAGCATCCTGGCGCTTGACCACTATTCAAGCTTGCTACAGCTTTTTTAATTTCTTGTACCGATGATGGAGCTACGTCTGGTTCCGCTGTTTGGTATTCCCCATGTTTCTCATATCCCCTCATACTTCCATCCTCTTTGTACTGAAAATGATTCGCGTAGTACTCTGCCCATCTACTCGAAATTTTGTTTCCCTCCGTTAGAATTGTTCCATTATGCGCTCTAATGATTACTGCTCTAGGTTTGAATCCATTCTTGATGTATTTGACTTCCCTGTACCATTCTCTAGCTTCTCCGCAATTGTACTTTTCCTTAATATTTTCCATCTTACTATCCCACATTTGTCTCTTTTTCTTCCTATACAGCTTGTTACACTCCTTTCTTTTTCCTTTATATGTTTGTTCGTTTTGTCTTGTCGGTCTTCTCCTGTACTTTTCACACGCCATATTCCTTTCATGGAGAGCCTTTCCACATTCTTCATCAAACCACTCATTTCTTTTCGGTCTTCCCTCCTTCCCTAGCACCTTCCCCGATATCTCTACTATGCTTCCTCTTACATTTTTCCACACCTTTTCTACATTTGAATCATTCTCATTGATTTTCAGGAGTGCATTTTCTAGCTCTTTACAATATTTCTCCTTGTATTCCTTATTTTCTAATTTTTTAACATCCCATTTCCCCATTTCACTTTTCTATATTTTTGGTGTCTTACTAACTTTCAAATTAACTTTGGCCCTTACTAGAAAATGGTCCGTTTCTATCTTTGCTCCCCTCATACTTCTTACATCATTTATATTCTTACAGTGCCTCCTGTCTACCACTACATGATCTATCTGATTCAAATATCGGCCGTCAGGTGATCTCCAAGTACCCTTGTGACATCTTTTGTGTGGATACCATGTATCTGAGACCGCAAGGTTTTTACCATTGGCTAGATCCACTAACCTTCTTCCGTTATTGTTAGTATTTTCGTGTATGGTATACGGTCCACATGCTGGTAGCACATAACTTTCCTTGCCCACCTGGGCATTGAAATCCCCCAATATGACTCTCATGTCATATGATGGTATAGTGTCGATGACTCTCTCTAATTCAGCGTAGAAAATCTCCTTTACATCATCCTCCTTCTCCTCTGTAGGAGCATGTACAGATACAAATGTAACATTATAAAATTTCATCCTAAGTCTAATGAGACAAATTCTTTCATTTATTAACCTATAATCTATCAAACTGTGTTGTACCCTACCACTTAAATAGAACCCTGTGCCAAATTCATGTTTTCCTTCTTCTTTCCCACTACATACAATTGTGTATTTTCCTTTAGAGTCCACCCCTTTCCCGATCCACCTAATGTCTTGCAGTACACATATATCCATTTTAAACTCTGTCATTTGCTTTTCTAGTTCCTTTACCGCCCCCTTTCTGTATAATGTCTTAACGTTCCAAGTTCCAATATTCATTACCTTATTCAATTGCCTATTTCCGTCATACTTGGGGTTCCACTTCCGAGGCTTCTGATTTTTCCTAACCTTAACATTTTTTACAGAGATAGGGTGTCAACCTAAACCTAACCCCCTGAGATCCGGAGGACCAATGATTTTTGGTCGAGGTTTACTCCCCTAGGGCGGTTGGTTCCACTACACCTACAGAGGCCCCCCTCCCCCTTGGTTTTCTGTCAGGGTTTCCTTCCCTTAGCCTATGGCTCCCGTTTGAAGGCGCCGGAGACTCGCCTTTCGCCTGTTCTCGTTAGCCACAACACAATTTGGCTTAGGCAACCGACTCGCATCCGCTGCCATCTCCGATGAGATGGCGCAGAGTCGAGAAGGTACCCATGGCCACCAGCATCTCAGAATCTTGAGCTAAAGTTCTGAGAGCCACATGCTGTGTTGCCCAGGGGTCCCCACTAGGAGGTGAGAATCAGACTTGACTGACAGAGTCCTATTTAACGGGACAGCATGCAGGCACTTAACGGTATACACTTATAGGCATTGTGTATCCCACCTGCGCCATATCAGCCCATTGACCCCCAAATAGAATATACAAAGGGATATTCTAAATCTCTTTAGACCATTCTGTAAAAAGCAAACGAAAGGATATAGACAAAGGAAGCCTTGGTGGAACGTGGAGATACTTATAGCCATAAAATGTATGGAACGAACTCGATGTACATATCAGAGACAAAAGTATGGGACAGAAAAACGAATAGATGGAAGGAAAATGTATATAGAAAATTTAAGAGCTTATAGGAAATTTATCCGTACTGGAGACGTGTAATTGATGAGGAATTATGGTCGTGTTGGGAAACACGTTGGAGAATTGTTCTTGAAGGAAGAGACCTCTATAGATTTATTCATGATGCAAATTATGCGAGAAAAAACAGAAGATGGTTTAAACCAAGTAAATTGTTCATAGAATTGACAACAGGACACGCAAATACAAATTGCTATTTGAAGAAAATAAATACATATGCGTGGAACAAGTGGGATGCACTATTATCAACAAAAAAACTATACTCAGCGTTAGATGAATATGCAATGAGAATTATGCCAGTAAGAAAGGAAATCAGTGGTAGGTAGATAAGTTCCCACCTTCACGTGGTAGGAACAGAAAGTTCCCTGGGGTAACTCAGGGAAAACTAAGTGGAATAATCATAGGAAAGGCAATAGAAGATTGGAAAAGAGCGCCAAAAGAAACCATGAGCCAATTTAATACGAAAAAAAACCAAACAACTATTAAGGATGAATGAGAAATACAATTAGGAAGAATAAGAAAGAAACAAGAAGACATCGTAGAGAAAGAAACAGACATGGAAAGATAAACAAAAACATAATAATGTAAAGATAAGAATAAATAATAAATAATGAAATAAAGAGAATAAAATCAGATGTAAGACAATGATGATAGAATAACAGGATAAAAAAATAGGTGATCCCTTAACCTCGGTAATGGCCTGATGGTCGCGGCACGGGGATAATACCTCTAAAAAAATTATTTTAATGGATGACCCCATACAAATGTGTGTTTTTTTTTACTTTAAATAAACGGACCACAATTTTCATTGAAACTAAATTCTAACATTTTATCGAGAAATAACTGGCAAATTTATATTTGTTTAATGATAAAAAACATTATTATTGAGAGTTATAAACTATAGTTCATCGATGGCGTATGATCGCATTACATCAAAGTTGACCAAATTTTGCAAGCTTCAGCTTCTTTTTCTTAGCCTTCTCTTTCTTCTTCAAAGAAACACAAGAGCTTTTATTATTTCAAAGAGCTGGCTGTTTTTACGCAAATTTAATCTTAATGTAATACATATTTATAGTTAATTTCAACTTGTCCGATCCATCCTTGTACGTTAATGCCAGTTATTGGATTAGGGTAGATTCCTAATTTCTTTTTCGTTAAAATAAACATAAGTTTTACTGTGATTTTGTTTACTTTCGTACAGAACGAATAAAGGAATTACTCAAAATATGCTTGGTTATAGCCACATGAAAAATTTTATTTGTGAATTATCATTGTCAATGGAAGCTAGTTAAAGTATATTATTATATTTTTTCAGAGATTAGATATTATCGAAAAAAATATACGAACTCGTAGCGTAGATGTGTACGATTTAGTTACCATGGTAACTCGCCCACTACTTTCATGCCCTTTTTATGGAGTGGGACCATATCTGTTCATCCAGAACTAATTTTTTTTAAATAAAATTTAAATTATCCTGATTTTTTTGTATCACTCGACGGTTTTTTTGAAAGAGGATGTTATGTCCTTGTTTGTTCTAGTAATTCTCACTCGTTATTCGTGGTTGAAATGGTTGGCACTCTGTCGGTCAGATCGTGATAGTGGAGGAACTTGAGATGCCAACATTTGTTAGGGATCCTTGCGGAATTGTGTGTATTTTCATGACATATTTGGCTGTTCTTTACGCAGATTATGTAGTGGTCAGATGGATTATTTTACAAACTATGCAAAACAGGTGAGTATAGTTCATTGAGTATGTACATTTATGTACTAATACTTCATTATGATCCTCGTCTTATTACTGTGTCATACTTGTTGGAAGTATTCATTAAGTTCCTGGCGGTGCCTAAAAAAATAGTTTTTAGTGAACATGTCTTTCTAAAACCAAACAACTGTAATGTAGCCTATTACATTGACACACTTAGTAACTGTAACTTGTTCTTCATTGATTAATGAAGTTGGGTTATTTATTAATGGTTATGGATGTATGGTTTTTAGTCTATGGGGACCATTTCATGTTGTTCTCTTCAACACAATTGTATTTCTGCTGGCAATGGCTCATTTAAAGGCAGTGTGCTCAGATCCTGGGGTTGTGCCATTACCTCAAAACAGAGTGGATTTCTCTGACATGCATTCAGGTATTTTATTTTGCTGTTCATAATAGAGAAGAAAAACTTCAGCATTTCATAAAATTGTGTTCTACATTTCAACTGCATGTGAATGTATTTACTGCAGGCTCTCAAGCAATTCTTCAACGGGAAGATTGGACTGTGTGCACCCGTTGTGAAACGTACCGACCACCGAGAGCGCATCACTGTCGCATATGCAAACGTTGTATTCGTAGAATGGACCATCATTGCCCTTGGTATGTACTTTGTTGCTTTCAATTTTCTTTGCTGTAGGGTATGGTAAACAACACTTCTGTTTTGTGTTTTAACTAATTAAGTTACTTGACACTTTTTTTTTTTGCATTGCATGTATTTTGTACTTAATTTATGTATTTTTCTGTGTTTTTCTTTTGTTTAGAGTCTTACCATTGATTATATTTGTAAGGTTGGTCTAATAATTTTGTTCTCTGTAATATTTTAAAACACATAATGTTACTTAAAGTTTGCTTCTGTGAAGCAAATTTGAAGACTGACATAAATTTTTGCCTCTACTTGTTACAAGAAATAAGAGTATGTATGATTTGTAGTGGAATTTTTATGGTATTTTATTTTTATAGGTATATTATTTTTATAGGTATATTTATATAGATTAGTTCTTGTGTATGAAAATTCAAAAACTTTTATACTAATTTATTTTCTTAACAAGTTGGGTTTTTTTTGCTTTGTTTTAAATCGATTAAATATGCTCAATTTTACAGGATAAATAATTGCGTGGGTGAGAGGAACCAAAAATATTTTATTCAGTTCCTAGTATATGTAGGAGTCCTTGCAGCGTATGCAATCATTTTGGTTATTGTGTCATGGGTTATGGCATGTCCTGAGTGCGACAGTGATATAACTATGAAACAAAGCAGAATGTAAGTTGCTGATTACTTTATAAGCATATCTAAGTTAGAGCATTAACAAATATTTGTTCATGTCTTTTAACTTAGATTTAGTTTTATGAAAAAACAACAAATAGAATTTGTGCAATGAAAAATAATTCTTTTATTCATAAGCCAAGGAAATTATTTTTAATAGAATACATTTTGCCTAATCTAGATTTTGTTGGTCATTTGACGTGCATAATTTTTCATTTTCAGTCTTCATTGTGTTATTTTGGTCATAGAAAGTGCTCTATTCGAGATGTTTGTTTCTGCTATCTTGGTGGACCAGTTTCAAGCGATATTTAATGATGAGACTGCTGTGGAACAAGTGCAACAACAAGGTCCATATCGACCAAACAAATCCAAGTTGGCTCTTCTAACTGAAGTATGTGGGCGTGGTCATCCTGTTCTTTGGCTGTTGCCTTGTGCTGGTGTTCCTCGACATTTGGACGAACCATTATTGACTCATGGTGTGTGATTTTTGAACTTTTATATTGACATGAATATTTATATCAAGGAAGGATTTCCAAAGACACTGAGGTATTTCTGGAGCACCTTGTGCTTCTTTGTTGTGTATGTCTGTGTTATGTATGAAGCATACTTAAATGCCAAAGTTTTCAGGATATTACTTGGTACATTCCAGTAGCAATTACATTATTGTTTATTAAAGTGTCTGTTCTTAAATTTTTTTCTGATAATATTGAAACCAGGAGCAGACTTTCTCATGGAAGTCTGAACCTGAAAGGACTTGGAGGATCTAAAAGAAGCTGAAAGACTACAATAATTGATAATGAAAGGATCTTTAAGTCTTGTAAGTAAAACTGAATTGCTTGATCTTTTGCACTGTAAGAATTCATAAGACTTGAAAAGATAAAAAGAGAAAGAACAATTTGATAGGAAAATAAAATATGGAGAAGTTATGGACAAAGTTTTGAGCTTTAGGAGTGAGTACTGTACATTGGATCCTTTGGGGAATGCATTAAAATGCACAAGTTAATAATATCATATCAGCAAATTCTAGTTTACCTGTATATACATTCCAGTTATATGGTTTTATCGCAGATATTTATATCAAAATAATTTTTTAATTGAAAATTTGTTTCCTCAATTCTTTTCTGACTTGGTGTCTCACAATTACTCCATTGTGTGTTTACATGAAATACAAAACATCCATAGATGTTATTTAATTGTTATTTATGAGGAAAAAGAGGAACCAGCAATTTTTTCATAAATTCTTTTGCTGATTAAACTTGGCATAAGATACTGTGTTCAGAAGGGGAAATTGGTTGTTTTGCTAATGGTGGTAATTTAAGTACACAATATTTTGTCGATGAATATGTATAGTTTTTAGCATTTAGAATTTTTCTTTGCTTCATAGAAACATCCTATTTTATATTCCTTTTTGGAAGTGTTCTTTTTCTTAAGAAGATATGAACATCTGAACCCTATCTATTAAATAATTGCAGCTGAATATTCTTTAGTTTCAATAATTTTATAGAATGCTTAATATATTTTTAGTTCAACCTTTTACAATTCTTATGTTTAATTCTGTTTTTATCTTACAATAAGGAAAACTGTTGAGCTGACCTAATTAATGTCTGGATTTTCTATTTTTGATAAGATATGGAAGAAAAGATGCAAATTTTGTTATTTTTACGATAATCATTTCTTATTTATATAATGATTTCATACAATTTATGAGTTAGGGTACACTTTGAATATATTGACTGAATCAATAATATAACTTGCTTGGATTAATAAATGATGATGATGAATGTGGGGTGATTGGTGTAGTTCAAACAGAAAAATTTATTTGAATATTTTTTGTTTACCCTAACTCCAATCTAATTCAGCCCAAGAACTTCAAAAATGATCTGTCTCTGTTTATTATAAGTGAGTGTGATTAAATTAACTTTCATTTATTTTGTATTAAAGTTGAACCAGAGTATCTTTGTTAGAGTTAATATTGTGATTGGAGTTCAAAGAGTTTGTTTTATTATGACTCGTGTATATGCATTTTGTTTGTGTAATATAAACTAAATGTATCTAAAATATTAAAAAATTGAGCAACACGGTAATAATTCAAGAAACTCTACACTTGTCAGTGTTCAGTATCTAGCAGTGGAAACCAATCTACTGCACGAGATTGCTATGTAGCCATTTTTGTTTTCAGTTATCCTTGAGGAATTGGACCTAGATAATTTTCTTTCACGATATTACATATTTGTGCACACTCCTACATTTTGTCAGTTTTTGTAGTAGATTATTGGTGATTAATTCTGTTAAAGGATCCACAGCTTCAGGGAATTTTGTTATTTTGTTTTCATTGTTATTGCTGTGTTAATGTTGATATTTTTTATTAATTATTTGAATTTGTACATTCTAAGATTATTGGATTAGAGATATATGCGGTATCTTATATAACATCATGTGTATTTTTCTTAGTGAATTATTTAATAGAATAACCAGGTGCAACTTATTGTAAATAAGCTATTGTATTGTAAATAAGCTATTGCAATATTAATTTATTTTCCCTTTTCATGTCATTTGGTCATATTTTCATGGAGTGAATTTGCATTACAAATTATTTGATAATGTTATTTTCAGCTCTTTAGTAACCATTTCGAATATCATATTAATGTGAAGTAGCTTACTTTTTTCAGTATGTGATAATTTTTTTTCTTTGTCTTTGTCTTCAAGAATTAATATTAGTCAAAGAATGATGGAAAAGTTTTTAAATTTTCATTTGAATTTTAGTCAATTTTATTAGAATGAGTGTGTGTTCATTAGTATGCGGATGATTAACCTGATGTGTTCAAGCAATGTTCTTTTGTAGTTTAATGAAAACACTGACATGTAATATTAGTATACATCATTCCCTTATTTGGTTTCCTTGATTAATCATTTGGTTAATAGTTCAGTTTCTTGGGTAAATTTTCTTTTGCTATTATTTCATCGTCAGCTATATGTGATCCTTGTATTTCCTCTTCATATGTATTGTAACTATTGCACTAGCAAGCTTTCCTACTTAATTCCTGGATTTTTTTTTTTCGTGGTGATCTTCATTACTTCTCTAAGGTGCAGTGGTCGCATTACACATCTATCTTCAGTGTCAGCATGGATTTCATTGTGAAATTTGCCAATTTTTATTTTGTGGTTTGGTTCTAGTTTGCGATTTCCTCTTCCCATCTTTTACTTTCTCCTCATCTAGGCCATTTTAAAGCATTTTAATGTGCAGAGTTAAATATTTTTCCTGCTTGTATTTTTTCCCCAACAATTTCTTATTTTGGAGGACCTGTGATCATTTATTTTGCAATGTCTAGATGTAGGGTTTTTCATGCGTGATGAAGAGAAAGTTAAACTAATTGTTGGGACATTTTATCTATCAGGAATATTACTATGGAGTCATGAAGTGCATACGTACTTATTTATAATATTGGTATGAAAACACTCCCCTAATAATAAATTACTTTTAATTTCTTTTTTATGTTCATTATTTTTGTCACCCAAAAGCAAGCGAGGTTTCAAAAGCAAATAATGCAATACTGGCCAGTATTTAATTTTAAATGCCTTTTGTTTTCTTGAAGTTTTTCCACTAAAGGAGGAAGTGCACTTAACATGTTTCTGTAGGAAAATATGCCCAATTCCTTCAGCATCATAAATTTTGCCTTATGATTTAAAAATCATTGAGCTACATTCATTTTGAGACATAGAGAAGACAAGGGCAGGATAGAGATTGGTAGAGAATGCAATTTAATTTAATCTTTTTGTAAGTGACTGGATGAAAATGAATGTCGATAGTTGTAGAAGAGTTCAAAATATTTGATTTTGTTATATTCAGTATTTGTTTTCTATTTAAGTTAATTTCATGTTTTCTTTGATCAATTCTGTTTTTGGAGTGAATGCAGGAGATAGATGTGAATATTTTTTTATATTTTTTGGATAGACTTCAAATTTTAAAATAAAAGATTAGAATCATTAATACTCACTATGTGCATTAATACACCCATTGACACTTATTGTCATGAGTATATGGATCAGTGCAAAAATTGACTATGTATTATGCTTAAGCATAGATATGTGGAATATTTTATTATAAATGTACCTATGGGGCTGCTTTTAGTTATTTCTGTCAATAAGTGCCTGTTACAGGAATACAGTTGAATAAATCTTCAAAAGATATGATTATTGTGAGTGAATGAAATGTTTGTGATGTTCTTTTTTGTTTCACTCTTAGTTCAAAATTGGTTGATCAGGAATTAGAACTGGTTCCTTGTTACTATCTGTATGAACTGAATGTATTTTGTGTCAAATTCAAGTTTGGGGTGAAGAGAATAGTGCATAAGTCGTTGGTATCAGAAAATTAGTTATTTTCCTGTTTACATTTTCAAAGCATCAGTCCTGTATTTTTATTATTTTAGTATTTATGCTCATGATGACCCTACATTTCTTTGATGTAGGATAATTGGAAAGTGTTTTGAGGTATCTTTCTTGTATTGCACTCTTGAGTATTTAGTAGATACTGAATATCTGAAAGTACCATGAATGTGTTTTAGTACCCAGAAATTTTTCTCTTTATTGATATTTAGAGATGAATCAATATATAGAGATAACACCCAAGGCCCTTTTTGGGATTTCAAGTCTTGACCCTCTATTTGTAATTTCTTTGGCAAAACTCAGTACTTGAGCATTCGCTTTCTCTCAAGTTGTTGGAGACTTTTGTATAAGGTGTCATCTTATATTGAATCATATTCCCTCTTGTCTTCCAAAATACTAATACTGTGCTAATTTAAGTCATCAAGAAGCTATG
The DNA here is from genome assembly GCA_002313205.1 of Laupala kohalensis. Lineage (NCBI taxonomy): Eukaryota > Metazoa > Arthropoda > Insecta > Orthoptera > Trigonidiidae > Laupala > Laupala kohalensis. The sequence goes on along the minus strand of NNCF01130181.1, from coordinate 37,003 downwards.
TGATCTATAGTTTCTGCGTAGAAATCTCTTAGATTACGGTGAACCTCACCGCCAGGTAACAGATTAATCATGTTACGTCGANTAATCTAAGAGATTTCTATGTTTGTGAACCAGAAATGGAAAATAATACCCAAATCAAGTACTTCCTAAGGGAGTCGCCTCAGATGAGGAATCTAGTCTCTACGAGACCACCTCAGAGGTCTTTGGGTTTCACAAGTTGAATGAGAATGGTAGACGGGCCCGAGAGGTGAACGGGATGGCGCAGTTGGTAAGCGCATGAGCGCGTAGAGCTCAAGGTCCCGGGTTCGAATCCCGGTCCCGTCTCCCATTTTCATTCGACGTAACATGATTAATATAGTTTCTGCACCTATCTGTTATGCTATGTTTTTCTATCCTTTTTTAATCACCATTTTTAAAGGTACTGTCTGAGCTGTTACATTATTTTCTGCTTTTACAACTGTCACTAATGGTTTAGTTTGATTTATTATTTTTCCCTCTTTTGTTTTAATGTTACTGGTATGATGGAGAATATTATCTGCTGAATAATATTTTTCAATCTGTCTTTTTATTTTTACTGAAACAAATGAACTTTTTGGTGATCCTGCTGCTTTTCTGCTCTGTATTTAGTTTTATAAATTTCCATAAACCATTTGTAAGACTCTATTTAATTTCTAATGCCTATTATGTGCAATCAAATTGTGTGCTTGATTTTCCTTCCAAAAATTTTGCTGACATTCTTATGAAGTAAACCCTGGCAATTCCAAACTACAATGGTTACCTCATTTGCCATTGCTTATATCATAACTAGAACCCAACCATCCTCTTTTTTTCTCAGTGGTATAATAAAATTTGTCTTTTGCAACACAAATCCATTTTGAGCTAGCATTTCTGTTACTTATTTTGTGACCTATTAGCACTTGAGTATGTGACTAAAATGTTTCTAAGTAAATTTATAATTGATCTTTTTTTTATTGATCAAGTAGTAGAGTTTTAAGACAAGTCAGTTTCAGAGAACATACTTGACAACTTCAAACAGATACTGTAAAGAGTATAGAATGCTATAAAAAATGAGTACATGCGAGGCGTACAATATTTATGCATGTTGATGCCTTAATGAAAACAATCTGAAAACCATACCAAGGTTTTCTGAGAAATGATTGGGTAACGTTAGTTGTATGAGTTATTTTGAATTTCGTGTTACTCGACCACCCAAGAGATTTTGGTAAGTGGAGTATTTTACTATAAAGGTGATTCTCCATCTTTCTGGATAATCATATATACAGTGCAAATACTTTTATACATTACATAATACTTGCTAGTGAGAAAAGAATAAATCAATTTTTTGGAATAAGCTTTTTAGTAAATAAAATAATTGTTTTTACAGATTACTTATTATCTTGAGCATGCATAATTTCTCTTGGTGAATTATTTCTAATACATCTTTGCGTTGTCTAGTGCTATACACATTTGTTTTGAATTGTCTGGGTGTTACAAGTGTTACTTGAAGTGTGTTTATGTTTGTATACCACAACTGTTAGTTGGAGTATGTTGGAGCAATGGACATGGTATTTTTAGGAAGGAATGATTTATTGCTTTTTAATTACCAGTGATCATTGGGAGTGACATAAGTAAATTTTATGGGGAAACAATTTGTTAATATGGATAATTTCCTAATAATCAACATTGTTTCACTTGATAGTACTGTCTGTTTGTTAAATAAACCAATGCATTTAATATGAATCCGGTAGTAATTTTTATAAACTTTTATAATGTGGGTATGGTTTTATATCTTCATAAATTGTAGGACCTACAGATCTTGAAATGCCATTATTTTAATATATCAAGCTTTTATTTATTTTGAAGATATGAACTAAATGTGAACTAAATTTCTGAACATCATATTCATACAAGAAAATGCTGTAGTCTTATAAATTTCTTCATTAGGTTATATTAATTTTAAAGATCGAAAGAACGGAATAATTTTTAGTATTTTATAATTTCTGAAATCCTATAGAAACAATCAAGTGAAATATTTGTCTCTATCTTACTGACAATACCTCTTATGAATGCTTCACTTAGGGGCAATCAAATCAAAAGTCAAAATTTGTAAGTTAAAAAAAATTGTTGGAATATATGGCTATAGTTTTGAAGGATTCTGTTGGTCCAGCTTACTCTTCCTGATGACAAATTCTTAGTCAGGAAGAAGTGGAATGTTGGGAAAATTATTCTATTTGTTGATATCTTTTTTTACTTCTTATGTTGTATTATTCTTTCCTAATGAGATTATTACCAAAATGGAAATAAAGTTGGTGTGCATAACAAGGCAACCTCTTTCGAGTGATCACTGTTGTGTCTTATATTATCCTTGATGTGTATTTTGGTGTTAATTTTATTGATTGGATAAGTATATTTCTTCTCTATTTTATTTGCTCAGGATAATAACTTGAAAACATTTGTAGCATTTTTTCTTTTAACTTAGAAGATATTTATTACTACATTTGGGAAAAGATTCTGTGAATTGTTTCTAAAAGTATTGCAATACTGTTAACATGTTGACCAATTAATATTATTTCAGAATAAGAAATTTCATACTGGATATCTGTATTAAAAATTATTGGTGAGAAAAGACTGTATGAGACATGGATTAACTTCAGTATGCATATATAATATGTCAGCTATCCCTCTCCTTTAGACAAGTTACTTGAACATATTTCAGGAAACCTTTCCCCAATCAATGACAATGGGGATTGAGGGACATCTCGTAAAGTAAGACTTTGTGGAGTAAGCATGGCAATTTAATTTACGAAACTGTTTTATGTGTCCTTCATTGTATTTGCAAATTTTATAGTGTCCTAATGTGTTAACTTTGACGTGCTGAGCAAGGTGCAAGTTATTTTTACTTAACATTCAGGTCTCTCAAGCTTTTCTAGAAAGTAAGCATAATATTAGTTAATGCCCTGTTTTGCTTTACTTCTACCTCTGAATTTGTTTAATGCTTCCTTATGTTTATTTGTGGAAAACAAAACATTGTGATTTTTTTACTAGACTGAGTGGCACTATTTTCTTATGCAATGAGTTAGAGGTATAATTTTTTATTAAATATGTGAGTAAACAAGAGCTTTATATTCTGTTTGCCCTTAGTGAAATTGGTGTGTAAGGTGCAATGTATGTGTAAGTGTTCCAGAAGTTGGAATGAATCAGTTACAGTATTATATGTATAGTGTATTATGAATATTATAAAATGTTTTGCAGAAAATTATTTATTGTTCAATATTGTTAATTGTTTGGAGTAATTGAATCATTTATTTCAGAAACTAGTTGAGTCCCAAGTTTGTCATTTTGAGAAAAACCAAAAGTGTGTGGCATTTCTTGACTGTTTTGCGCACTAAACACTATGTGAGGACAGCTCTTGACAGATTTCTGGTGTGCAATGTATGTTTATCTCTATGCCAATAGCACAGTTTTTGTGGATTTGATGCTTGACTTGTTTCTCAAAAAATGGTTCAATTGAATTGGCAGAAGTAATTCTTGTTTGCTAGTGAGCTGCTTCGCTAAAAAATATTATTGGTAATCCACCCATACCAGGAAAAAGAATGTATACAGTATTATTTAGACTTTGATAAGGAAGGTGAAGTATAATTGTTGATGTTTTATCTTACATTAAAAAAAGTAAATTAGAAACAAAGGAATCATTTCAGTTAAACAAATAAGGTTTCATTTCTGCTTAGGGATGAATTTTCTCCTGGAATCAAATTTTTGTTGCGAACTGTATAAATGATAGTTTTTGTGATAAATTTATTATCCTACCTGTATTTAGAGTACCAGTGTGTGTAATTGCAAGGAGCCTTGCTTGTGGAGGCAAGAACATCTTGCTTGTATAAATGAGTTTTGTCTTTCGCATAATGAAAATTATTCATGTTTTAATTGTTGAATGTGATATTAGAGGAGGATTTACTTGGTATAAATACACGTACATTTATATACTTACTTTGTGTCTTTCTAGAATTGTTAATTTTTTTCTTTTTCCCCAGCAAAAAATGATTTCACTATGGAAGTGCTTGCTCTTTAAAGTTTCATCAAAATATTAACTACCATTGATTTCTAAAGTTCATGGCAGACATTTATGTCAGTGTTTGTTGCCTATATAGTACAGGAAGTTGATTCAGAATTTGTATTCAGTGCAAGATGTAAGTTATATTTATTGTGTTTATTATAGTTGAAGTGGCAAGAGAATACATGTTCTTCATGCAAGATCACCTTGCATCAGGTGTATTTTTCAGTTCATGAACATTAGTATATCCCTCTCAGATGAAAATTTTGTTAATTTTTACCCTGCATGATATATTTTAGTGTGAAAGCCGTTGAAGTGTATTACAATGTTTCCATGCAGTTAAGTAATGCAGAAAACTCGGAACAACGTCAAATACATCAAAATCATCTACTAAATAATAGTTATTTGTTTTCTCTTCTCGGTTTCGTTTGCTCAGTAGATTTTTAATTAAAGGTTAGTCCACAAGTTGGAGAGTGGGAACTCTAATGGAGAGGGCCACTAAATGACTGAATCCTTTTACTTTTTAAATAGCATTCATGAATGAACTCCTAGTGTGAACTTCATTACATGGCCATGACTGGTATCACCTTATTTGAGTTATGCCTGGTGCACGTTGTTCTTGTGAAACAGAACCTGCTTCTGGGGCTGTTCATAGCCATAGTTCTCAGCTTGCACATTGCTAGCATCACAGACTCACGATGATTTAATGGCTCAATTGCTTCCAAGAAATTCATTCTTTTCAGCATGGGAGCTTTCTTAATGATCTATCTAAGTACTCAGTCTCTTTTAAAAATTGTTGGTAGAAGAAAATTACAGCATATTATAGACATATGTTGAACTATAAATGCTCAAGTTTATTATGACCAAATCAAAAAAAAAAAAAGATCTAAATCATCCATTTAATATTACAAATACTTTCTCAATTCCCACAGAAACTTCAATTACCCAGTGTCAGGAAACTAATTCCAAACCCTAGGGACATACATTTCAACTACATTTTGATTGAGTTCTTCGTTTAATTAGTCATGATGAAATTGGGAGTGCTATGTTCAAAAATGCATTGACAGTGATGCAAAATTAACTCCATGCTTCGGATTTGAAATGTATACCAATTACCGTATCTGTACCAATACGGAAATCACTAATTGTTGGAGTAGTTTTTATTTCATTAGGTGTATGATTTTATCGGTTTGTGCAATAATTGCACCAACTCTACAACAAATCATTGAACTTAAGGAGGAATGATTTGACTTACAGCGAAACCATTTTTAAATGGTTTTCACTTCTTTTTTTTTCTTTATAAAATGTATGAAATGTATCGTATAGGTGTACGATATATTCAATTACAATAGATGTAAGAAATAGACATGAATATTACTATTAGTAAATTGATATTATTAAAACACATTTCACAATGTCATCATTTAAAGTCCAAATGAAAATTTGAAACTTGAGAATACGGTTTCCCCAAGAAAATATTGTGTTTGTTTACATTACAGAGTATTGTGTGGTTCTGTGGAAACTTTTGAAGACATTAATAATCTTCCAAATATCTGAATATGCAGTTTTTTAATAGTGCTCTTTGAAGTATTGTGTAAATATTATCACTCTTCATACTGTGGTAATTATGTTAAGGGAATAAATAGTGTGTAAAGCTACATATTTTGTGGTAAATTTAATTTTTGATTTTTTAATGTAATTATGTCGAGTTTGGTATCATTTTTCTTAATTTTTTACATAATTTCAGAAAAAATAAGAAAATATGCAAAATCTTTATAAATAAATAAAATCATTTATTTTGTTAGGGTTAAAATGTGCTGAACATCTTGGCAATGCCGGCTATTTTGGGTCAGATCGTGCAGGGACTTCCGTTCTGGCATCCTACCGGGACGTAAATCTGTTGGATATTGGCGAGGCAATACTAGTATTCATTTTTAAGAATAAATGAAAGATGTGGTGTTGTCTACTAGTAAAATATTTATTCAGATAGTACTTTTACCAGCTTAGCTGGCATCTTCAGTCTAAAATAAAACGAAATACAAAAATATAAATTTTTGTTAAGTTCATAAACATTTGAAATTTGTTAAAATTATGAAAATTTGAAATTATTTATCCCTTGTTTAGGACAATCTGTATTTATCCTTTATCTAGGACAAATTACCAACAAAATTGCTAACACTCTTTCTTCCTTGGGTTACAAGACAGTTTTCAAAGCATACAACTTTCCAAACCAAATTTTACGACCAACAGACACCACCCCCTGCCCTAGAGAAAGTGGAGTATACATTCTGTCTTGTAATGATTGTGATGTCAAATATGTGGGAATGACTGTACAAAATTTAAAATCAGAATTAAAGAACACATTCACACCTTACACAACAATAGCAATCAATCTCATTTTGCCGACCACCTACACCTTTTCACCCACTCTTTCAACGTTGATCAAAATGTCCACATCCTTGAAATAGAAAACACCTTCAGAAAAAGATTAATCTTAGAAAATTTCCTCATACATAAATTATTAAAACAGTATGTCCCCTTCTGCAATGAACATATAAGCAACCTGTCTCCTGTTTTGTCCCTTCTCCTTGAATAACCCATTTACTCACAGGACTTTCCTGGTCAATGCTCTAACTGAACNCAGTGCTGTAACTGAACCCTTCCCCCCACCCCTACTTACCTGTAGTTCTTAAATAGCGTCCCGTCCAACCCTTTAGCACATTTGCCCTTTGATGCTTGGCATTGTCAGGTACGTTCAACTTACTTATTTATATTTTCATTTAGTTGCAGCTTTTATCTCTTATTCACAGATTCATTCCACATTAATTTGTTGCTCTGTTTCCAATACACTTAAAAGCTTTATTATATTTTAATTAATTTCAATTTTTTAAATAATTTTAACAAATTTCAAATGTTTATAAACTTAACAAAAATTATTGTACTCTGCATTCTTACATTTTTGTATTTAGTTTTATTTTAGACTGAAGATGCCAGCTAAACTGGCAAAAGTACTATCTGAATAAATATTTTACTAGTAGACAACACCACATCTTTCATTTATAAGTAAAACTGTGTTTCGTTCACAGACAAACCAGCAGGGCCGGGGTGCAGCTACAGTGCAAAAGGGGGCATTTACGGTACCTCATAAGAATCTATGATCTTTACAGATCATCCAAGTCATGGGTTGGGCACAATATGTGCCAGGTCTTACCCATTCCCATGGTGTAGCATCACCCAATGTGCTCTAGAGGACTGTTGATTTCCAATTTCCAGCCCTTTCTCCAATGCACAGTGCGGGAATCCATACTGAGGTATTGAACCGTAAATTTGAGGCAAAAAGCATATAATGTCAGATTATTCACTGATAATTTGCGGGAAAGGACAAGCACCCCCAATGACCTTGACCTTTGATGCGAGATAACAAATTTCTAAGCTGGTGCTGCCCACTTTATGAATAATGCTTTAAAAAATAACTGACTTAAAGTTAACGAAAGGTAAATGTAAGGGAAGTTAAACAATTCAAGTTTTGTTAATTAACAGATAAATGCTTTTCTATCCAGCTATGGACATAATAAAGTAAGATTATAGGAACAATTTAAGACACCCTGAAAGATGGTGGAGACACACTTTCCTCCCAATGGCAGGGACAGGTGAATATGAAAAGATAGATGGTAAAGAATGATAAGAAGTAACAAAAGTAACGAAAAGCAGTTACATAATGTGTATGATCATGGGGTGGGTAATAAATGAACTTGCTTCCTGGATGGAAGTTAGGGCAGTTTCATTTGCTAATCTTGGGCCCTTATTACTTCTGCCCTCTAACCTTTTCTCTGCAGAGTTGTGTGACCTGTAAATCTGGTCATGTTTCAGTGTACATCTTCACTAAATTTATTCATACTTGTCAGTGGGGAACGACATACTGTATCCAAAATTAATCATACATAATTTTTCTTTGTCCCAAAGACTCACGATGATTGCTGATGCGATTCTGCCAAATCATAGTGCTTCTGTGATCTCTGCCGCATAGTGCAATTCTGCATGTTTGCTATTCGTCGAATTTCTCAGACCTGCTGTCGAACTAGGGCGAGATGGTGACAACGATGGTGAGGATCATCTTATTAGTGTCGTATTCCACCTCTTCCGCTGAGTAGATGTTGCAAGAGACTTGGCTCACAAAATATTGCTCCATGTAACCAAGGATACAATGTAGTTCAAACCGCAAACAGTAATTTTGTGAATAAATTGAGGAATATCTGGATGACGAAGCTAATTATTTGGATAACTATGTAAAGACTCGTGGTAAATTAATCATAGAAAAAGTTAAAAACAATCCCCAAGTAATATCAGGCACAACATCACATGAACAAAAATTAGCTTAAAGAATGAATGTTTTCATCAGAATACTAACTAATGGATCTACTGCATACTAGGTTGGCACATTATTCATATACTACAGATTAACTCTGGCCATTTTTTCACGTTTAATATTTTTTCTTTTATATTAATAGGGCCTTGATTTATTTCAACCAAGTTGAAAGAACCTTCGGCATTCTTCTGGAAACAGTGTCGAGAATATTTGTGGCTTAATAAGCCCAAAATTCTATCATTCTTCTAATAATATAACCATTATTCATTTTGAGTTGGTTGTTGTTGCTGGGATTGTTAAGGGAAAAGATCAGGAGTTTGTTGAGGAAGGGCGGCAAAAACAGATACAGTCTACCAAATATAGTCCTTGACTGTGGAGGTTAAGACACAATTGTTGGCTACAGACGTCGGTAAAGTTAGCATCCCCTCTTCATCCCACTCCCCCTTTTAATTTTAGGCTAATTACAATTCATATACAAATTTTGGAACAGCACCCATGCATTACAAACTAAGAATCAAAAGTGGGAGGGCTAACTTCTACTCAATCTAGCAACCCATTCCCCCAACCCCAAACACACACACACCAAAAAAACTCTAACAAATCAGTTTCAACTATGGGATGATTTTAGACTAATTATTCATCTAGACTACTAATTGATGTAATTTTTAACCACAAATTCCACTTTTTTTACTCACAAGGTGCAAATATTTACAATTATTATAAACAATAAGGGGCAAAAAAAATCAACCGAATGAAACTGGCTCAAAATGCCTGCAGTAATTTTGGACTATTTTAAGACTGAACATTGATGTATATTATAACAAATAATTCCAAAGTATATCTAGCATCAGAAACAAGACAAATAATAAAAATATAAAAAATAAAAGACAATCAAGCTCAGAAGGAATAGATGTAATTATTTGACAAATTGTAGAGTACTTGTGTACTCTTTTAAAAAAAATGTCCTAATTAACTTACTTCATTTTTAAGTAGCTAATATTTAATAGAGTTATATAAAATTTTGGAATTGATTAGAATGCATATTATTTCCAAGAAACTTTTATGAAATTCAAGTAAAGAAACAAATTACATTAAAAGTGTTAAGTACATTATGCAAGAAAACATGATAATAATGTTTATGAAATTTAAAAAATTTTCATGTAAAAATAAGGCTAAAATCTATCAATTCTTTATAGCTTTTGTCATCCCAGTAATTTTGAACACGATGTTGGTGGGCTGGACAGACCCACTTGTTGAGCCCAAGGTATATTTTACTAATATTTTTAAATAAAACTATAATAAAAAAATGGATGACTTACTACGTGATGATTACTGTCACATGATGGTCAAACTAACATAGTGGCAAAAATTTGTGTTGGTGGTGAAGTGGATGCGTGTTTTCTTCCAGATCAATATCAAAATAATTTTAGGATTGACCTGGAAAAGATGATAATTTGAAGTACAATGTTGAAAAGTGGGTGAACGGGCAAGACAAAGCTTATTCCAGAGATATTTCTTACCATCATTAAGATTTGCCTGCACCTCATTGTCTTTCTCTTGTTCACTCCAATATCTTCCCCTACCTTACAAATTAAATTATCTTCCTCTGTCAACATCTGTTTTTCTTTCTCTACTTCACTCTGCATGTTGTTCACCTCACCCTGACTTACTTTATCAGAATCTTTCACATCGCATGCAAGCTTGTCAGCTTTAGAATGACATTTCTCACTTTCTCTCTTAAAAAGAAGAAATGACACTTCCAATAAGGCAGTTAAAAGACTAAAGACGTCCAATGGTAGCGATGAAAGGCAACAGTACCACCGATTACCATACCTTTTGCTAAATTTATGGTTGAGGATTTTGTACCCGCCTTCACTTTTGACTCGGATGCTAATAGGATTTGCTGGACTTCTTTCATCAATCAATCATCGTTTCTTCATCAGATGAGTCCGATTGAATCACCGAAACTTTTCGAAAATATCTTTTGAATTTTGGTGCCGCCTCATCGCTATCTACGTTTCATTGAGAAAAAACTGAAGATGTGAAATATCCTAACATTTAATACTTACGGGAGAAACCCCGGGAAATTTACTTATGAATGTCATCACCATCACACAATTACCTAGAAAGGATAATAACTTCTAAAAATTAATTACTGCTTAGCTTCGTGACATCTCCAACCTTTTGACGACTACCTCGAACAGAATGGCTCAAAACAGAAAGTGAAGACACTTAATCGGGGCACTACAAGTTGCGCCGAATTGCACGCTAAAGCTACGCGCGCACTGGGACGGTCGGCGGCACCGCCTCGGATTTCCCAAAAGTTATTTCCATTGCTTAGCATTGGTACGAACCCACTGAGACGGCGCGCACTTGCCGCTGTTTGCTAAAAGTCCTCAGAGGGAAATCTTTTGGAGGGTTGTAAAACTTTCCGGGAGGCTCATTAGCAGTTTGACTGTGGGCACCCGCAAGGACCAGGCATTCACCACTTCGGATGTGTTGAGTGATCAGAATAGAATGGGGAGCAGATAACACGCGGATCCTAATCCTCTACGCCTTGAGAATGAAAGGTCCCTTCTCCCAACAGGATTCCGGAGTTACCGAACCAGTGCGCGCAGTCTTCCACACTTGCAAAATGTCAAGAACGATTGTCCTTCCGTTGACGTCCCAGTGAGCGCGTAGCTTAAGCCAGCACAAATCAAACTGAAACAAAGACATAGAAGCCAGAAACAGCTCTTTTACTCTTTCAAATGCTTGTTGGAGATCCGCTTCACGGTGATTTCCCTACAAAATTTGGTTCACAATAGTTCGAAAGACTTTAAATCAGAGCAATCTAGCGGTTGCAAATTTTAACTCGAATTGGAGGGCGAAGAATGTCGGCAGGAGGCGGTTCGACGCGCAATTTACCTGCTATGTCAGTGTGATATCAAAATGATCTCAAGATCAACTTCCTTCTACCTTTTCAAGATCCAATTTCTATCAATTTTAGGAAAATGTATAATTTGAATCATTTAATCAGTTTCAATTAAAATTTTCTAGTGTCCAAATCGAAGCCATTTTTTTCTGACGATCGCTAAATGACTTTTCGAGACACATTATTAGGTCATTACGACTTCCCTTCCTCCTTGGGCATTATGTTATCGACAATTTTTAGTTCTAGTTCGGCCGCACCTCTGAGACCCCGAGCCTTCTGTCCCAAGTTTAGCCTGCTCCCATATGAAAGTAACTTCAAGAGTGAAAAGAAGTATTTTATACTGCAAAAGAAGAGTATGAAAACATAAAAGATTTTTCCTTCAAATATGTTTGTTTTTTATCAGAGGGGCGTGCAATCTTTAGTTAGAACATTATACTCAAATTTTATACTATATATTTTATTGTCTTTATTTCGAATGCACATATAAATTTGCCAGTACGTATTGATAAGAGGTATGAATTCTTCTGCTCCTATTACAAACGATGACGCGAAGCAAAAAAATTAACTTTTCCCGAACATAAAAGAAATTTACCGTACCACACTTAACACAGCTTATCACATACAGACAACGAGCTAAATGTAATTGTTCGAGTCATGAGCCCTTGAGTAAGATGTCGAAACTAACCGATTGAAGAATTGTGCTCTCAGCAGTTTTACAATGCCGTGACATACGACAGAATATCTCCACCAAAGAAGAAAACCGGAAACACAAATGAGTGAAATATTCTGGATTTCTCACGTTTTATGTGAAATGAACTTGGATGATCATCGAATATTCCGCCGCAGCTCATGTCTCAATTCCTCCTCCTCAAGGCGTAAATGCAATGTAATAACGTTTCAGGCGCTGTTCTTGAGCAATTTTTCTCACCGCTTGACTTTCTTACAGAGAGTATCAGACAATCAGTAAATCTAGCGATGCAATATCCTGATACCTGTCTCAGTATTTGTTGACTCACATGTCACATTATACTATCAATTAATATTGGTGGAAATTATCAGTATTAAACGCTCGACCATTCCGGGCAGTCGTGCTCATCACAGTATGGACGCCAAAATTAAAGATTGAATCGCCTTTACGGCCGCATGAAATGTGTGAATAAAAAAAAGACGTTGGGTTGAAACGTGGTAAACGTAAATTTAAACACATTTAAATTTAGCAAATGAAATTAATTTCCCTGACTCTGAAGATAATAAAAATATTAATAATAATATTTATTTAGCATTTATAAATTACATGACGTTTTCCCTTTAGGAGAGATACATAGCAACATAAACTTGGANGATGTGTATAAGAGACTACCCCTACTGTACCCAAGCACTAATATCCCCATAATGGGGAAAAAAGAAAAAGGGAAAATATTTTTTAAAAAATTAATAAATAAATAAGAAAACATAAAAAAATAAAGGAAAAGGATCTTTACATATTTTCCTTAATAATAAATATAAAAATAAAAGATACTATATCATAATTAAATTTGCTTGAGGCATTCAAAAAAAATTTTCATTTTGTGTTTTGAAACTTTTCATTCTTTCAATTCATATGATAATTTATTAAAATATGTGATAGCTGTGAATATACTATTTCTTTTAGCTACAGTCTTTTTATACAAAGGCAATGGTATTGACTTATTTCTAGCTTTACTTGTAGATGTAGAAAACTGTACTTTACGCTTGATAGTGGTACATAACACATTTAGTTGTATACAGTAGTTCAGTATTTGGTATTTTATCAGATTTCAGCAAATGAATAAATTTCTGCTGTAGAGCATATAAATACTTTATGGTGGTGGGATAAGCACCACCCCAAATTATTAGTCCATTATTTAATACACTATAAACATATCCATTACATATGGTTTCAAGTATCTTAACTGGTAAATTTAAGTTGTAGTCCAATATTACACCTAGAAATTAAATTTATTATCATTAAATTTAATCAAGTACTCATTCATTTTACTTTCTATTTCAGTCCATGTATTTTCAATACAATTTCATACAACTTGTGGACAATTATCAAATATGTCATTAATATAAATAAGAAACGGTAGTGGTCCCAAGACAGTCCCTTGGGGAACACCAAGCTCTATTTTTTCACTACTATGTTTGTTGTTAATTTTGACTCATTGTTTTCTTTCCTGTAAATAACTTTTCATGAGGCTATTCCTGTAATACCATCATGATAGAATTTCTTACATAATATTTGGTGATCTACAGTATCAAATGCCTTGGTAAGGTCAATAAAAGTAGCAGCAACAGCTTTATTGTCACTGATTACATTATAAATTGTATCAAAAACTTCCTCAGGTGCATGTATGTTACTCTTATTTTCGAGAAATCCAAACTGTTTACTATTTATTCTATTATTATTTATTAAAAACTGATATTCTAGTATGAATAATTTTTTCAAATATTTTGGCAATATTTGAGACCAAACAGATCGGTCTATAATTGTTAATATCAGCTTGATCACCAGATTTAAAAACTGGTACCACTAAAGCCTTTTTTAAAGATTCAGGTCAAATGCCTTAATATATACATTTATTTAAGATATTTACTGATACAGGACTTATGTAACAACTAATCTTTTTTAAAATAGTAAAATGGATATTGTTATTGTGCCACCCTTTTTGTTTTTTAAATTACATATTATTTTATTAATTTCATCTGTATCAGTAAATCTAAGAAAAATGGACTTTTTATTATATTTATTGGAATCTTAAGTTTCATAATGAGAGACTTGTAGCTGTAAATTGTTAGCTATTTTTTTTTACCAATATTAAGAAAAAAGGCATTGAATTCATTAGCCATATCAACTGGATCAGAAGAAATATTACTTCCTATTTTTATCTGATCAATTTTACATTTCTTATATTTGTACCTAATTCATCATTGATTACCACAATTTTTTAGTATTTTTACTACTTTTTTCTGCCTTTCTTATTTCATAATTATTTTTGGCTGTTTTGATCACATTTTGCAAAATTCTATTATAATTCTTGTATTCAAGTTTGTGTATCAGACTGTTTATTTCTTTTCCAAACATTGTATAAAAATTCTTTGTTTTATGGATTTGAGTGTGGCAGGAGGTTTTCTAGATTTAGCTTTGGACTTTTTTAAGGTAACAGTAGCATTTTCAACACAAAAATGTATATCATGAATAAGACAATCTGCAGTTATATTAGGATCATCAATACTTTCATATTTGATCCAGTCTATATTAGCAGCTAATACAACTAAATTTTTGCTCTTAATTATTTTAGTAGTTAATTATTTTAGTGTTAGACTGAGCATTTGCAGAAGAAAGTAAATTTACTCAAGTAAAAGCACAAATGAGAGGGTAATGATCAGGTCAGATTGTAGAAATTATTTTCGTATGCATTTTATTGAAATAATTTTTGTACGAATGAGACTCTTTTCGAAAACTTATTAGGGAAGATTTCGCCATATGCAACCAAACAAGATACAAGACAAGATGAAAGCTGTAACAGCGAAAGAGAAATTGGGAGTGACCTTACGATATTATGATACAGAAATATCGTGTAAAGACCAGAGAGACAAGCATTTTATCTCCGGCTTCTATTAGTGAAGTAGTTGTTGAAATATCTCAAGCTCAATGCGTTGTCTGACAAGGTCGAGAACGTACTAACGATATCGTATTTGTGAGCGCTGAGCCAGTAAAGGAATTTTGATGGATCACAAAAAATCTAGACTTTTGTCAACAAAAAAAAAATGCTGACGCGTTTTCTAATCAATGAGTATTTACAGGATCATGGTTATCGCAATATTTATTGATTGTCTGACCTTCGCCTATCAGCGCCGTATCCCCTTTGTCGTACACTGCCGACGCGATACCTGCGCGCGCGAGCCGGCTGCTTCTAGTCTAACTGCAGACATTTCCGTCTTTTTTACGCATTTGCACCCAACGCAGGATATTCTAATAAGCTGAGTGTCGTTCATCTAGCTTTCATGTGACCACTTTCTATTCAAATGCGAACAAATATATGTTATTTTTATTCGGATAGTGAGTCAATGTTTATAGAAAAGTACCCTCGCTTCCACTCTCGCCAACAGGTCATGTGCGTAAATAAACCATAGGCTCTATAAACCTACTGGAGATTTATTTTTCATATCTTCCGTTTCTCTATTCCGATTTTTTAAAGAGAAGGCGCACTCATCCTTCTCCGAGGGCTCATCTCCCTTCTGGGTAACTGCCCAAGCGCACACGTCTGTTTTCTGACGCTGCATAGACTACAACCGATTTCTCACTAACGAGGAATTGCGTCAAGATAGCATATTGCGGATGAAAAGTATGGAATCAGGGTTCAGACAGAGAGGGCGCGTTCCTCTTGGCGACATCAAAGCCCCCGACCGCGTCTACACCAATTAAACGGGGGTATTTTAGTTTGGATAGTTCTTAAAGTAAAAACTGTTACACATTGTTAATACCATTGTGTTAATATTCCTCATTTTACGCTTTAAATGTAAATATAATTTAAATACTAAGGTTATGTTTGAAAAATAAATATAAATTTAAAAAGATAGATAGTATAAAAAGATAGAGTTGTGGAAGTAATTCCAAATTAAAACAGTTTTGGTAGGAATAACTCTCCAACGACCGCGCCGACCCACCAAGGAGCCACAGGCGTCGTGGACCACCACGACCTCGATGCTCACGGCCACTTGGTGGAACGGCGATTTGGACGTTGCGGGCGTTGCGATCGCCAATTGGAACGCGCCCAGAGAAATTCCCTGTGCTTTCCATCCCCAAAATTCTTTCTCGCCTCGGCTTTGTAGTTGTAGTGTGAAACTGGTCTTAACCGTTCTCGTGTGAACGACGCGTACTAGAGGTACTATAATATGACATAGACTTAAATATAAATATATTCATTTTAAATTTAAGTATATGCTACATGTATGCTTAAAGTGCTCTAGTACAAGATGTAGATCTGACATTTACAGGATGGAAATTGCTTGTCATTTCAAAGAAATTTTCGTGAATATAAATGAGAATTAAAGGAAAAAGACGTTTATTGGGAATTTTACGAATATTATTGAAATTCACGAAATTTCCTCTTTCATGTTACTTTTCATGAACCACACAATCCTAATCATCCTAATCCGGCGATAGCTCTCTCCCCCCTTTATCAGTATTCGTGTTTGATTCAAATTAAGTCCAATATGACATAGCAATAACCGAAACATTGTTATGGATGACTTAAACCTGTATTTTTTGTAATTAGCGTATAAACTATTTTCAAATGCGTTGATATGTAGTTTCGTCTCCGGACTCTGGTAGATCGCGTGACAGTCGTCGATTCCCGTCTGTTTTTCGTTGCCAGGTCGTTCTCTACCCAAAATTTGTATCGGTTTGTACCACCCCTGTCTCGTTCTTGCCCTTGTCCAGCCCTTGTCCCCGCTCGGCACCAGGGGTAGACGGTTTGGGATCCCTCAAAATAATTTGGAAGTGGTGTCGATCAGGTGTTTGCGAGTGTCGTTCAGCGCCATGGTCATGTCACAATGTGGAGGTTAATTGATGATTAGAATCGGTTAAGGTGGTTAAAGATAACTGTCCCGTGTTGTCTCTAATGCACAGTGATATTAATCTTCAGCACACATGGTGATACAAGTTACTTGTAATTACCTTACGTGTCGATAATAATTGATCCTGTGGGTTGTGATATTAGTGATCTTGGCAGAAGCAGCTCTAGTCTTAATCAATGATAACGAAGAATATGATTATTTTGCGTTCCAGAATTAAAGCAGCGGACGCGCAAATAAATTTTAAATGCAATGTATTGTAAACAAACTACATATATATACATAGATAATTTGTTTTGAATTGTGTTTAAAACTTTAGCCACACATTGACTGTCATTTTTATAGTAGAAGGATTAGTCTCAAGTAATCTAGTTTGTGAAGGACAGTGGAGTTCTTGGTAGATAAAATGGGTGAAGAGAGAGGAACTGTTCATGATAGATTTGAACCTGGTAAACAAATTTTTCTGTTTCATTTTTGGTACAAATGTTCCAATTGTTTACTTATATTTGTTTTCTTAGGTGTTAATCAAGACGAACTCATTCTGCAACAACAGAGACAAATAGAAAGAGAGGTAAAATATACACTTGTTTAGTATAAGAGCAATTTCCTTCTGTTGATTGATTGACTTGATTTTCCTGACTTGCCTTTCATTGTAGAAATTATAAGGATAGTTTTTGTTTTTATATTTATCCAGTACTTTTGTTCAGATTTCAGAGAAGACCCCCTTAGTGGGAGAAATGGAAAATTTCTCGTCTCTGGAAAAAGAATATTCTGAAGACGCAGTGTACTGTCAAAAAGTACAAGATCTGTCTGCTAAATATAAAAGTATGCGTCGTACACGTCCTGATGGAAATTGCTTTTTTCGAGCATTCAGTTATGCTTACTTGGAACAGTTGATAAGTAATCCAGAAGAATATGATAGGTATGATGTGGTAGTTGTTATCTTTTACTGCAATTTTTTCTCTCAATGTTCATTATTCTCACTAATTTTTCAGATTTCATAATCTTGCTTCAAAGAGTAAGGACAATTTGGTTGCTCTAGGATTTCCTCAATTTACTGTTGAAGATTTCCACGATACTGTGAGTGGTACCTTCTATTCGTTGTTGTTTATCTCTTATTGATCTGAAAAAAAAGTTTATGGATATTTTATGTTTTAGTTTATGGAAGTTGTCAACAGAGTTGGGAAGGGTCCAGGAATATTTTCTCAAGCTGATTTACATAAATTATTCAATGAACAGGGTTATTCAGATTATATAGTTGTTTATTTACGTCTTATTACATCTGGACAGCTCCAACAAGAGGCTGAATTTTATCAGCATTTCATTGAAGGGAATCGTACTGTGTCAGATTTCTGTCATCAGGTTAGTAATATTAGAAATGGAGTGCTACGAATCTTGACTAGATTGAGAAAAATTGTTCAGTTATATCCTCTATTTTATAAGTATAAAAGCATGTTCTAATCAATATTCTGCAAAAATAAGTTTTTATTTAAGAATTGAAAAGTCTTAATTTTTTACTACATTAACAATTTTTATCAGGTCTTGTGATGTTAAAATATCTGGTTGATTTCACCAAAACTACTGTAGTTGTATCTTGGCTCAAAATAAGGCTTATGTTGACATACAAGCAAGTTTTTTTTTAATCCCAGGAGTAGGAAAATTGTAATAGGTGCCATTCAAGTCTATTCCTGTTTAACCTTATTGGCAGTGTGTATTGATTACAGAATTTGCTTAGTTTCCTTCCCAAATTAAAATAATTATGAAATTCTGAATTTTAGTTTAAAATTATTAGTGTGTAATGGATTATGTCAACTTTGTAAACAGATTTTCATTTGCTCATTGGTTCAATGCCAAGATGTAGGTTAATTTCCCATTCCTTGGAATGGGATTAAGTATGTTTTCTGCAGTTCAGTCAACCTTGTCTTAATTTCTTTGTTTGATGTTACTTAAAATTTTGAACTAGAGGAATATTTATTTTGAAGTGTTCAACTTAGACCATAATGTTAAGTTGGAACAATCCAAAATATCTTCTCTACAAATATTTGCAGACTATAAACACTTCTACTAAAAATTAGTTATTATTGATTTTATAGCATTACCAATATAAGTTTTATTAGAAAATTAAATGATTAAATATTCCCATAATGCTTGGAATAAAGTAATTGTCCCATATCAATAACAAACTTTGAAATACTGTAGAACTTCAATAACTCCAACATTGGAAATCCAGGATCCTCCAATTTTTAATTTTAGAATAGAATATTTTATTCAGTGTGGCTTGACAATCTGGTCTGTTCTTCCTCCACACCATTTACAATTATATATACAAAAATAAAAACAAAAATTACAAAAGTGAATCAAAATTATTTACGAAGTTATTGATATAAATATTTAAAAATTACAATTGTGAAATATTAATATTTACAATGCAGTTATAATAATACTTCATATATGTCCCTGGGCTTTACTTTATACCCCAGTATTTACCTTAAGAGTCACAGGAAACCTGCGGCGGCCTGACTAGGGTGCGGCTGAAAGCCTCTAACAGATATAATAATGTAGGTCAAAAATACATCGTTGAAATGTAAATTTCAATACATATTGTCTGTTACCACATATTACTTAAAATATACGATATATTCCAGTGCCAATTATGTATACCAATCAGTAATTTCATGTATGAATTAGTATAACCTTTTATTACATACACTTATTAAATATATTGATAATCTAGTATTTCTTTGTTATTTAAAATAATAATATAATATGCAAAAAACTTATTTCTCTTACATTAATATGTATTAATTCCCAAATATAGGCTGATTATACACTTTTTATAAACAGGAAGAGCAAAACTGTTCAGAATAGTTAGAATTCTTCACGGACATTTCAAATGATAGAATTTATTCTTGCTTTAAATTTTTTGAGAGAAGCATAGCCACTAATATCACCTGGAAGTTGGTTCCATTCCTGAATCAGAGTTATTATGAACGAGTTGTGAGCATAGTTTTTGTGCCGTGGTTTCTGTAATAGATGAGCTTCTTTCAGTCTAGATGTTGTGAGAAAAAGAACACTATTCTTCAGGTTAATGTGTTGTTTGAAACTGAATTATTTTGAACAATGGAGGCGAGTTTTCTTGCATCTATTATGGAGGCATTGTAAGTCATTTTCATTGTGATGTATGGATATGTGATCAAACTTTCTGAGATTGTAAATGCACCAAAGAAGTGTTTTGTGGTTCAGAGTATGTACAGTTTATAAGGGAAAAAACTAGATTATGTGTAATATTTGGTAGGGCAATTTCCAAAATAAGTTTGAGCTGTTGAGCATTGGAATTTTACTTTAGTGATTTAATGATTTTGGTATCTTCGACGGGTTTAAAAGATCAGAAATATCTTTCTCAGGTGATTTCATCAGTAAATTTTAAAGTAGTGAATGCTTCAGTTGTAGTGTGCAATTGAAACTGGAGGACAAGTTCACAAAATCAACCCCCTTTTCATCTCCTTAGGGGTGGATTTTCATAAGATCCATTCTTAGCGAATGTGTACTCTAGAAGGAACATACCTGCTGAATTTCAAGTTTGTAGACTTAGTAGTGTCTGAGATTTCATAGGCCTAACATTGCTTTTTTTGCACGACAAAGCAAACTGTTTTACCTTCTGAGATTTGTTTCAACATTTTACATTCTATATTTTAAAGTAATGCAGCTCAAATACCTCTCTTCCATATGTTAAAACCAAACTTCAAAATTAAAATATACCGCTAAATAATTTGTGCCTGAGTTTTTATGAATGCCTTGGAAGAATTTTGGCAAACATGTCAATAACTTTTGAGGGATCAAGAAGATCAAGATATTTATGGATGTTTGAGTATTTATCCATTCAATCTCTCTATTCACTCTGACATAGTGGATCTCAGGCACATTTTTGTCAACTGCTATGTTGAAAAACTTCTTTCTCCTGAAAAAGATGTCACTGGTGTCATGCCAAGTAATTGGAGGAGCTCCTTTACATTAGAATAAAATTTGCTCTAACAATCCCTGAAAGCACCGTTTCCTGTCGGTGGTATTTCCTTTTTGTGTCTCCAATACTGATTTCATAAAGTAATTTCATTTGTGAGCTTGAATTCACTTGCATCAGGACAATACTTGGACGCTGCAGCAACATCATCTTCAATGTCAAATTTTGAGGTAAAAGGTGGAATTGGGCTAAACAGTTTTACCCCTGCGATCGAAGCGGAAGTCCCGGGTTCAATTCCTGGGCTTGTTGCCATTTGCCGGCTTGTTTCACCTGCCTGAAAGTTATTTCATATCTTCTCTATGTGTAGGTATGCCAAAGAAGTATATGCACAAAATATCTTCTTTTTACAAATTAAGCAATTCATTCATATATAAAATAAACTATTGGACCAAGAACAGACCCCTGCAGTACTCCCACTCCTATTTCACAATCCATTCTGTATTTGTCACCTACCCTAACTCTTTACTTCCTATTTTGTAAATAACATTTTAATATATTATTTATCCATCCGTTTAATCCCATACTGTTTGATTTTATTAAGAGCGGTTGATGATCGACCATATAAAATGCTTTCTATAGATCGAGAAAATTTGTTTTTTCTTTCTATAACATTATACTATGTTT
This sequence comes from Laupala kohalensis, assembly GCA_002313205.1. NCBI lineage: Eukaryota > Metazoa > Arthropoda > Insecta > Orthoptera > Trigonidiidae > Laupala > Laupala kohalensis. Next base: position 15,432 of record NNCF01130181.1, on the reverse strand, counting down.
CCACTATATGAGATGTTCCGTTATTTGTACTTAATCCCTTCCTGAATCCAAACTGATTTTCAGCTCGTTGTGTATTTATTTAAAAAATCAAAATTTCTTTTTTGACCAATTTTTCCATAATTTTTGAAATATGTGAAAAAATGGCTATTGGTCTATAAATATTATACATATGTCTGGCACCTGCTTTGAAACTTCGTATAGTAACAGTTTTCAGAGATTCAGGAAAAGTCTGTTTCAATGATAAGATCAAATATGTGCGCTATAAGTAAGCTTATTTAATATTTTAATGGCTTCTAATACTTTTACCAATATGTTTTCATATCCTTTTGATGTTTTTTTAATGATTCAATGATTTTGCTGATTTTATCACAACTTGCTATTTCTAAAAAATATGGTATTTGCAACAGGACTGTGCTACCAAAGGATGATTTTAATATCAAGTGACAATCTGAGGCAGTCCTAGTTTAATGAGTTGGGGTTTTTGTTCTAAAATATTGGTGGTGGCTGTCCTGAAACACCACTCGAGTCCGTTATCTTTGTTCTTTTGGTGTCCAAACTCTCGATAACTTTAGTATAATAATTCGTACAATTGCCCAGAGATACAACTTTCTAAGCCCATTTTTGTCATGGATCCCTATCTTTTGTGATGGGTAGTGTATTCTCTTAATTTTATCCCTTAAAACTATGATAATTTCCATAAAGTGCACTTTTTCATGTATCCATATTCCACAATATTTGATCTTTTGCACAACCTTGAGATTTTTATTGTATAACTTTGATTGGATTTTTTCTGTTCTTATTGGACATTCCAAATATCATTAATTTAGTTTTTTTTCCTAGATACCCTTCATTTTTTTTTTTCACAGTGTCACTAAACTTGTCAAATTAATTTTTGCAGCTTTTTCTACCTCATGTTGTGAACTTTCTCTCTGTATGAGCACTACATCATCAGTTAAGGCTATTATGGCATTATCTATCTTCCTTGTTCTCATTGTTATGTCATTCAACATAATATTCCAAAAAATGGATGTGCTTGAACTTCCTTGTGGACACCCTTTTGTTGTCCTATATACTATATTTTCTCCACCAATATCTAGAAGTACGTGTCTGTTCATTAATTATAATTATATGAAATTTAATAGTCTTGTTGATTTTTCTGTTTTCTGTAGTCTATTATCAAATGCCACGGTACATTATCAAAGGTGTCTTTTATATTTAAAAATTTATATACCGCTTACTCCTTTTCTCCTGTTTCTACATGATGTTTTACATCCTCCAATGCATAGGTTGTTCCTCTGTTTTTCATAAATCCATATTGCTTTTTGTTCATAGCGTCACTTTTTTCCATGTGTTCAACCATTCTATTTGTCACTATCTTATCAAGTACTTTTCCACACATAGGTAAGAGATGTATTAATTTTAATATACTTATTTTCCATGGGAAATAAGTGTGTACTGGGAAGTTACCTTTTCAGAAACAATGGTTATATATATGAGTTAAGTTTCACATACTTTCCCATATTGCCATCTCATGGCTTATACTATCATCCTCCTGTTATTTCATCCTGTTTCATCTAGCCATGGGATGGAACTTAGCAATGATAATTTGATTCTTAAAACACATTTGTATAATAACAATTGTTAAAATTTTAATTGATACACCTTTTATGAAGTTACAAGAAACTGTTTCTTAACAGTCATTTTGGCTAAAGAATGCGTATTTGACATGTTGCATGTACACTCTATTGTGAGGATGACTGTTGCTGAAGATATGCTAAAATATCTTTCAGAGTAAATTTCTTTTTGTCAATCTCTTGTGAAGACATGTATATGAGCAACTATGTGCAGTGGTCTTGTGCCACTGGTTTCAATTGTAATAAAATGTTTGATATATTGATTTTTTTTCTTTGTTGTACACTAAATTGACAAGATTTGATATGTTTGTTTTGACTCATCAAATTGAAATTGGTTATTTCAAATTCATAAATGATAATTTCAATAATTTTTTTATAGCTTGTATGAAATATATTCAGTTTTTTTTATTATAAGTAAATGTTTGACAATGATGTTATAGAATATAGTGAATTGAAATCAATTGGTCTAGGCTCTAGCTACTTATTTAATTCTTTGTGTCATAATCTTTGTGCATTTGTTTTTTACAGGAAGTGGAACCAATGTATAAAGAAAGTGACCACATTCACATCATTGCGTTAAGTACTGCACTGAATGTTGGAGTCAGAGTTCGATATATGGACAGAGGAGAATCAGCTGAAGTAATCGCCCATGATTTTCCTGAAGGAAGTCAACCCTCAGTTCATCTTCTTTATAGGCCAGGACATTATGATATTTTATATCCCTGATGAAGTGTTTCATCAATACGAAAATGTCATTTCCTCTGCTGGAAAACTTTTAACAGAATTGACTGTTGTTTTTCTCCTGTTGGATATAGTATTGTGTTTCTGTATTTTTCAGTGATCTCACTTTCGATTAAAGTGTAATTCAGATTTAATGATGTATGTAAACAATTGACATATTGTGTTTTTAAGTGGTATGTGCACTTGTGTATGTATGTATATATGTGTGTGTGTATACGTATACACATACACTTATACAATGCGCAAATTACATATACATTACACAAATATATGTAATTTAAATGTGGTTTCTAATTTTATACTGAAAAACTGAGCTACATTTTGGTGAATAAACCATGCTTCAAAATCAGTTTAATGGACTTAATATTAGATATTTGTTGCATTTTCTCATTTAATGGGTTAAGTTGGAATTTATGTAGAATCAAGTTGTTATTGTTTTTACAGTTTCTTTTATTTTTTGAATGAATACTCACTGATATGTATTGACCATTTTATTTGTAATTTTTTTCTCGGTGAGATAAAATTTGTTTGTTTTTAAGCCATGTACCTTTGTATCTACTTTGTCTTAATGTTGGTGTAATTTCTCCTAAATTATTTAAAATTATTTAACATTGTTGGTCCTAAACAAATTGTAATTTTTTTGGTGTACTGTGTTACATAGGTGCATTTGTTTGCGGTAGAATCTGACCTTCCACTTAAAATGATTACAGAATATAGTCAAAGTCAAACTATCCCATGTCAGGCCCCGAAGGTGCCCAAGGGGTTCATGGAGGTTAAAGCTCTGCAATTATTTGATCTCGGCTTTAGAAAGAGGAGATGTGGTCGGCATCTCATTTCGACAGATTTGGCCCCAGGATAGTTCCTGTTACTCATTTTACAACTGGCTGAGTGGGTCTGGGAACCAGCCTGGATGTTGAGATGTGATGTAAAATCCCCACCTCACCAGGGGTTTGAACCCGGCCATCCTGCCAGCAACTCAGCGCTCTACCTACTGAGCCACACTGAAGATGATAAAATATCCTACAAAATTTTATTTCTCGCTTGTTCTTTAGAGCTCTAAATGTTTTGAAATATGAACTTGTTGTACAGTTCTCTCATGGGAGAAAGAAATAGTTCTTACTTTGTGTTACTGTACTACCAGAAACTGAAGGAATTGCCCAAAATTGTATGTATGAGGATTCTGTATTTCATATGTAGAGTTCATATAATTTCTAATGTTCTGGAAACAAATGTTTTTTTGCTAATTACGAAGTAAAATACTTCGGGAACTTGCAGTGGAGTTGCTACTGTTTGAATTATGTCAGCCACACCTTCCTCTTAAATTATTCGTTCAAGACTTGTTTTGAGAGCTCTTGTTCCCATCAACAACTCCTGTCGACTTATCCAGGTTGTCCTGGAGCTAGAATTTGATTAACGGATGTTGAAGTATGAAGGATTGCAGTGAAGTTTCCTGCATCGTGACAATGCTCCCACAAACACAGCTCTCGGTTTTGGCCAGTTTGTGTCTTATTTTTCACATTTTCATGAAAACTTTGTTGGGGCATAACATTGGATTAGACTTACATTTCTAATTTTGGCTTTGAATCGTGCAGTTATTATTGTGTCTGAGATTGGTTCCTGTCTCATCAAGCTGTTCTTCATGGCTTTAGAGGTTAGTAGGCTGATGCCATTTTGACTCTCATTTTCATCATTTGTGTCAGAGTACTAGAAGGTTACTCCATGTGTTATATTTAACAAACCAAAGTCTTTCCATCTTATTTCAGACATCCCAAGGATGTCTAAGCAGTAACTCTCCATGTTCTTTATCGCTTCTCTTAATTTCCAAGCCCTTCTTAGCGTTCGAACATTCTGAGCTTCGATTTCTGTTCCGATTCTCGTTATCCGTTTCATGCCCAAGGTCTTCATTAGAGTGGTCCGTTTTTCCTTTGCCTTAGTTTCTTTAATAATTTGGATATAAGAGGGTATTGGTTATTGGCCAATATCTCTGAGTGTTCTTGATGGGTCTACTACCTTTTGATCTGAACACCGGTCTAGTCCATTTAGGTTTTCTATGGACACGCATGGACATTTCCTCCCTTGTGCAAATATAGTTATCCCACCAATACTCAGTCGCCAAAGCCTCGTTTGTAATAACAGGACCCACCACAAGGTGAGTATGGCATTAAAGGAAGAGAGACACTAATTTTCACTTCATTCCCCCTTAGGCCCCATCTTCCAAATAAAATTGATTTAACATAAAGTCTTTCATTAAAGCTTATGAAAGATTTCATGTTAAATTTATTTTGTGATGTCAAACCAGTATATGTATCTTTTAAAATTGTATGACGAGGTTCGCTGTCCACCCGTCTCATCAACTGAGCCAGCACTGATGATGGGCGCCACATGGCCAAAAAGCCCTTAGGACTTATTAAATCAACTGGATATATGACTACATATTCTTCATACAATTCTTTTAAAATTATTTGGGATTTTTACTGTATACATGGGTGACAGATGCAGTTCTGGAAATAGTTTCTTTTTTAAGGTGGTTTTATTCTGTATCATTTTACTAGTCATGTTGAGCTGTTGGCGTAGGAGAAAGTTTTAATTCTCTTTGTCGAGAATAAATTGTTGAACTTTGCAGTTTCTTCTGAGGGCAGTTAGATTTAAAAATTTATACATTTACTCACCCCTGGAGGTGTGCCAGAAGATAAGTATGTGAGGGATGATAATGGATCTAGTGCTGATCCTGAAATTCAAGTACAGTTATGGGTACCATGAATAATAGTTGTCTGAAGTTTTTCAATCAACAATCCACATGCTGTGTGAACTAGACCTCATGTAAATTATAATTTTAGTTCTTAAATGTATCCCTGTGGTTAGTAAGCTTTTCAAATATGGGTCCTGTCTTCAAAGAACAACTTCATGAAACCTATACAACATTGAGCAATTTGAAAACCTGAGAAGGATGATAATTGGTACACTTCATAATATATTTCTTTGTACCGAAATCTGTATTGAAAAGTTTGTATTTTGTACTTTTAATACTCGCGGAGGAATTTTTGTTAACTTCGTATTGAGAATACGTTTTTACATGCATTCAGGCACCAAATACCTAACGTTAGAAAAGTTAAGTTCAAAATTTCTCAAAAAATAAAGCAATTATATGTAATATCATGTAATTAATTGTAGATGTACATAAAATATCTTTATTCACTCATAATAAGTGTAGCCATGTTTGTAGTTTTGCCTTGTGTTAACACTATAATCTTATTTTATCGACTTTGAAAATCATAATAATGACCTTCCTTAACAAAAGAAAAATATGTACACCTGAATATGTTCTACATTATTGGTCCAAGTAAGAATTTTTGAATTGGCATTCTTTGTTTCATAAGTAATAATGTGGAAAGGCAGTTTATGGGCAAGGGATTAATTTCAATCTAGTCTTTTTTTCTGTCAAAATATTTTTATTACATACAATATTCTGTTATCTACAATAGTACACAATTCTGGCCAAATACATTAGGAATAAATGAATGTGTCAGAATAATGAGAATATGAAAAGAAAAAAATATTGCAAAAATGAGAACAGAAAAAAGCAAGGAAATGAAATGGTAAATACCAGTAGTATTAAACTAGTTAAACTCTGTGGGACTAAATAACGAAATGAAGTTTTTTTCATCCACTTCTTGCAAATCGGTCTATGACCTCTTCTACATCAATATCATTGTTTCTATGTATGTTAGAGGCAGTCCTGACATCATTCATTCTATACCTCAACCAGGACTTCAGGTGACGCAGCGTAGACAAACTTGTTTCTGCCGAGGCCACGCTGACGGCCAAGGTTGTCCAAATCTTCAGAAGAGTATACTGAGGGAAACAATTACACAAATTCAGTGCTTGTTGGCAGTTTTAAGCATTTTTCTTCTCCTTTTTCCTCTCGTCTTTCTTCTTTTTCTCCTCCTTTTTCTTTTTATTAATTGTATCAATTTTCAATTATTGCAACAGTGAATTTTAATTGTAATATCACTATATTTGTCCTACTGCTTCCACACTACTTTATAACTGCGCGAGCGACAACTTCCAGCGACAGAAGCGTAGCGTCGCCAGGATTGAGTGTCCTGGGTGGGCGCGCGCGCGATCGGATGGCTCTTTAAGCAAGATGGCGCCACACCGCAAACAATATGTGACAAGATGGATTTATAGCGAAATGCATGGTTCTAAGACAAAGATGCCATGAAAACAATAAATTTATAAGACAATAACATCTTAATTACATTGAATTTTAACATTTGTACTCAACTGTTTTGCATTCCAAAAAGTTTTTGAATATACCAGTGTGTTGATTTGTTCTTTTTATTTCCTTGAAAATGTGGCATTAACGATTACATTACTATGAAGGAACTAATTTGCAACACCAAAAAAATTAGGTTTGTCGTGTTTTGAACTTGCACAAAACCGTAATCACTTCGATACTACCCGAGCTAACCTATAAAAAAAACTAGCCTCGGGCGAGATCACGACGAAATGTTAAGACGTACTCGATACTACTACATTTTATTGTTTACAAACGATAATCTCTGGTATGATCAATTAGGTTGTGTGAAATCAAGGAGACTATGTACTCCTTGTGTGAAAAATAGCGTCTGATGCGCGACAAAACTCGAGCAATGTTTGAAGTTCAAGCGTCGTCGAATGTCGCGCTTGTAGCGCTAGTGTCGCTGTCGCTCACGCAGGACAGACTCGTAACTACAAGTGTGTTTGAATCTTGTCGCCCACGCAAGCCAATGCCTAGAAGAATTGTCGCGTCCTTTTTAGTGGAGTTCGTTTTAATAGGTTTTCCTCATGAAGGGCTAATCCACTTTTTCTAAAAATAATTATGAATAATTCATTGTATGTTGACTTTTTTTACTATAACTATTATATAATCAAAATAATTTAATAATAATAATAAATTTATTGTCAAAAAACAGTACAGACTGCGTATGACCACGTGGAGGACAATAAACTAATTTACTCTCCGGAAGCAAGCAAGGGACCATCCCATCAATTCCGATCAAGGGCCCTAAGGCAGAGGCGGATTCAAAAATTTCAGCAAAAGTTCCTAGATAAGATAAAAAGTTAGCTGCGAGTTATAATACATATATAATGTCAATATGTTTGTAATTTAACGCAAATATGTTTGTAAATTTACATGTACAAGTTATTATCGAACTATAGATTATTCTGAGTATAGTGTTTAAAAATCATAAGAGTTGAAAAAACACTAAATTCACGATTTATTGTTACAATAAACACGCCCCTAGACAAAGCCTAGAGAACCTGTATAAGAAATCCGCCTCTACCCGAAGGAAAAACGGAGAAAAACCCGGGCCAGGATGGGGCTACAGAATTAATGTACACAACCGTGCCAAAGTTGAGTACACATAAAACTAAATTAATATGAGCCATACGGCAACACAATCATGCAAGAAAATAGTTTTTGAAATTGTTATAAGTTATTTAAAAAGTGCTACAGCAATGGCGTGATAAAGTACAAGACGAATTTAACTTTTATTAAAATCAATAAATTCTTTTACAGTGTAGAAGCACTGGTGCAGGAGGTAGTTTTTAACCGCGGATTTGAAGATATTCAATTTCATAATGTCTTTTATATTCTTGGGCAGGGAATTATATAGAACGATTCCCGAATGATAAGGTCCTTTTTGGCAAAGAGTGGTTGACACTCTAGGGCGATGAATATTACTACTATTGGGTGTACAGTGTTCGTGAACGAGACTGTTTCGTATAAAGAAAGGGTGGCACTTGAGTAATTCGGTCTTAACAAACACGACTGTTTCATAAACATAAATGCAGGGAAGTGTTATGATATTTAATTCCTTGAATAAAGGTTTACAAGAGTTTCGGAGGTGAGATTTACAAATTATCCGAACTATCCTCTTCTGAATTCTGAAAGTTTGAATGCTCTGACCAGAATTACCCCAATGTTACAGTGTATCTTTTTTTAAATTAAATCGTAAATACATTTGGTGAAAAATGCAATAAAGCAGTTACTTTTCTGATATTCATTCAGAATATCTGCGTTTGTGTAAATACTCACATTTTTCTGGAATATGTTCACTGATTTTATATGTCCAGATTTAGACTCGAATGCAGATTTTTCAGTGAATGCACTTTGAATCACAATGGAATAAATGTTCACCTATAAAATTTCGTTTTACTATCTAAAAATATATTCATAGTATCATGTTATCAGTTGTTCATGAAAGGTAATTAACATTATTTTGCAAATCAATTCCCAACGATACTAAGGGAATGTCCACCAACTTGATTGTGAAATACATACTCTTAGAGACACTAAAACATTTCTTTAAAAAATTAATGCAAACAATGCAAAAGAGAAAATTTTCTTGATGTTTGGTTTAATTGAAGTGGTGACCATTTTCGGAAGACTTACCTACAGAAAAATTTTAAACCTACAATATGTTGGGTACCATTTTAACTAAATGAAATACTGTGATTATTAAGAACAATGCTCATTTCTGCTTAGAATTTTCTGAAGCTTTCTTATTTTACATACTTTTCCATTTTTAATTTCTTTGTATATTCTTCTGTTTGTAGTCTAGTGTTCTAAGATTTTGTTATATTTTTTCCTTGTAAGATTTCCATTGTAAAACTTTTGGTGTAATGTTAGTTAAAAAGAGAGTAATGCGCATTTTCACATCTATATTTTAAAGCCTTTTAAAAAATTATTTGTAGTATTTGTTCCTCAGTGCTGTCTGCCATCTTTATTTATTAAGTCATAGTGTAAGTTAGTGTTATATTGTTAATTTGCATTGTGTTGAGTTTTTTGATTGCCTTTGTATTTCTTACGAACTGAACACGACTTCCTAAAATGTTAATAGAACTCATCAGAGTAGAAAAGTTTTAAAATATAGTGTAATTTTGTATGTAGAATTCCCTTTTAATAATTAAAATGATGTGATATTAACAATTTTTTAACATATAGGAGAGATTGTCCTACAGCTGGCCTGATTTAAATTGTAAATTAACAATTTATATTATTACTTAACATTTACTGTTTTGAAACACAAAAATTGTGAGTCACAATTGTGTAGTATTTTGGGAGGTGGGTTTTGATGGTAAGAGAACATTTTAAAAGGTAATAATACATTAATTAATTAATTAATTACGCAGCTATTCTGCTAGTAGCGTTCATTATGTACATGATAAATAAATTACAACTTATGACCATTTTTATGGATGATTACAATATATATTGTGCTTATTACAATACACATTGTTTCGACTCGTGTTTGAGCCGTCGTTAGGTGGTGACAAATTGTGACAAGGAACCTTAGCGTACCTAAGATTTTAATATTGGTGGCCACTTCAAATGAATGGCTATTTGATGCCAACATAGGGCCACTAAGTGGCCATTTTTAATAAAGTAAGCACAATTTATTTCTTATGCTGGTATATTTTACTATTACTGAGAATTGGGATCTGTATATAGGTCAATTTTTATTGTTACAAAACTAAGGAAATAATCACCATGGTGTTTACTTCACAGTAAACAATAAATACTTCTTGAAACATTTTCAATACATGGATGTGTGAAATACTACTTGAAACATTTTCAATACATGGATATGTACGTTTTACAGTAATAGCATCGTGTAAGTAGCGGGCGGTCGCATGGATACTCGGTACAAGATTTCGTCCTGTAGTGACCTCCTTCCTTCCGCACCTACCTACTATTGCCCATTGCCGCTCCGCTATCGCAAGCGTGTCACCAGACTAAGGTAAGAAAGGTCTGAACCTCTTTATTAAGCTCTGAAAATTGACGACATCCGCAGAGGAGTCCACCCTCCCTAAAACCTATGACGCAGACCCCCCC
>NNCF01130177.1:275773-290539 GCA_002313205.1 Laupala kohalensis | reverse complement strand
TATATATATATATACACACGATGATGATCATTTTTAACTCTTTTTCACTTATCTTTAGCAAAATTCATCGGAATATTTTTAAAAGAGGTTCATAATAGCAACGTAATCAATCTAATGTCTTAACGCAAGAGAGCATTAATCAAGATTCGTTTATAATATTAGAAATTATAAGCTAATTAATAAAATAAACAATTCAATTAGATATAATATTGGTTCTAAACTGATTGTCTTGATATATTTATATACTTGAAGGACAATAATTATTGTAATATTATTATAGACAATTAATTTTTAATGTAATACTTTATTAGTATTCAATAATACATGGCCAACGTTTCGCTTCTTGAGATTCCTTGAAAAGGCTCCAGACAATGGTGAACTTGCTTCACTATTTTATTCTTTCAAGTGATTTTCAATGGTTTTAAAAATAGAATTTTATGGGTATTCATTTTTGGATAATTGGAACATTTTAAAAAATATAGCTGCGGCCCTGAAGATGACGCCAAAGTAGCATCGAAACGTTGGCCATGTATTAGTGAATAATTATTCGCATAATTATTGTCCTTCAAGTATAAAAAATTAAATGTTTCTTGTCTTAAATTTATGGATATTTTCCTTGATTTACCTGACGGGGTTTTGGTATTCATCCTCCATCTCGCAAATCGCTTCTGTTCTAGCAATGGACATTTCAATTGGTACATTTTGTTAAGTGCCCCATTGTTTGATTCTGAATATCGATACACTCCTTTCTTCAACTATTACAATTAAATTTCGATAACATCAAATAAACCAGCAAAGTGTTTGATGAAACTTCGTGGAGCCATTTAATGTATTTAAAACGAAGGTAGAAGTTAATATTCTAGAATACATGAACTAGTGTATTCACTCGTTTTATTTTTAAACAAAAGAATTTAGGTGAAATTGTCCAGTGTCAAAAAAGCATCTTCACAAATAATAACGATATCAAAAAAATAATTATAATATTTTAATAAAATGTACCACCACCATTTACTTTCTGAATTTGTAATTTTTACATGTTCTTTCATATTAAGCACTTTGTCCAAAATTCGTGTGTTATACCAAAACATCAACAAACCCAAAGAAACAATATTTTGTCAAAAATAATAAATGTTTTTAAAATAAGATTGGAATGATAAAAAAAACTATATTAGTGAAGGAATTCTCGCCAAATGGAAAGGGATAAACAACAGACGCCTTCTGGTCTACTCAAAAATTAAATTTAAAAAAATCTGTAATGAATTAAGATCATTATTTACTTAAAAATATGAATAATTAGTTACCTTCCGCAAACAAGAGAATAGGAAACACTCGACTAATTGAAGAAACAATCGATGGATGTTGAAGTATGAATTGTGAAGAAGTATTTCCTATTACAACAAAAAACGTTTCATTAAAAAAATTTATAACAGCAAAATTTTGTGCTTGAAGCGTACAGTATTTAAATGTTGTGTATTTACATGAAAATTCTACAAATCGTGCTTCATTATGCAAAAACAGTGCAAAGAGTTAACAAGACTTACTTCAGCAAAGTAAAGCTGTGAAGAATGACTAACTACTGCGTTTTCCATTTCGTTCTCTGAGTGTCCGCTAGAGCGCCGTCGTCATTGCTAAGCGCGAGTTCCCCACTCCACCGCCAGAGTGCACCAAGTAAATGTGACATCTTTGCTACATTTTCCGGGCACGGCCATTGTTAGCCGCAAAAGTTAACGAAACTACAATAATTGAAAATAATACTAAACAATTACTAATATAACAACAAAGTCTTTGGTATTCACATGTATATAATGCAATATAACCTCTTCGTCCTTATATAATCGGTTCAACGAAACGAAATTTATCGTCTTAATTATTCTTTCTCTTTGGGAACGGATTAATTCGACGTACCACTCTTGCTCTTCGCTGGAAGTTTTAGTCGAAGATAATATTTGCAATAAACTCATAGCGTACATCATGGATGCGTTATCCACAGACAAACCTAACCTCAACGACACCCACTGAGAAAATATTCTGAGCAAGTCAGGTTGCTCTCAGTGCGGTGTAGCACCAGGGTTTTGCACTCAGAGCAGCGAATGGAACACGCCACAAGTAAACTTGATTTTCCCGTCGCATCCGAATACCACAAACCAAAGATTTCTTCAAAGTGGTGCAAACATGCCATAGCCAAAATACTAAAAAAATAGCCATCTAGCTAATTGTGCGATCTATTTCTACAGTTTAGTGCTGAAATTATGATACTTACGCAATTTTTCCTTGAAGATTAAGTTCTTTTGACACATTCTGTGTATTTGTCTGTTATAAAATTATGATCAAAACATTCCAATTTTGAAATAAATAATTGTCACTCTGTTCTTACTTTGTTAATTTTCTTCATAAGTGCAAAATTCTTTCTTTTTTTTTCACAAAACGTATTTAGAAACCCTGTACAAATTTATCGAAGAGGAGTTTATACTATTAAAGAGAAAATTTGTCAAAAGATTTTTGTTTAAATAAAGTTAATTCTATATCAACCACGCGTCAGTTGACAGAATAGAGAAAATGTTGTTGACGAAAATCAGTCCAGAAAGATACATAGGATTAATTATCGCCCGATTCGTAGGGTTGGATACAACAGCAATACGAAGTGTCTCAACGATTTTAAAAATCAGAGGAAACTTTAGAAACGAAGTCCGTTTTTATTTAGTTATTTAATTACGACCTCGTGGACCTTACCGACGGTTACAGATTTGTGCTTCGAATAATTAGTCGTTTTAAAAGTATTTTTGGTTTTTAGTTTATTGTACAAAAATCGTAATTAATCCGGAATTTTTCCATTTCGTTTCGCTTCTGCCTCCAATTACTCCGATTACTCCTCTTCTCCTCTTCTCCTCTAAAAGGACGGAGCAAGTGGCCACGCGAAGGAGAATTCACAAAGGCATTTCGAATAATCTGTGTCAGTTATGAAACATCACATTCGGGTCGTTTCCAAAGATACGAATAGATCGTGCGACGCTAGAGGAGACATTACACAGATAAATTAACTTCATTGTCGAAAAAAGCTGTAGCAAACTACATATGACCACGTGAGGGATAAAAAACTAATTAATCTCCGAAAAGAAGCGAGGGACGTATTCCATTAATTCCGATCAAGAGCCCAAGGACAATGGCGGATTTAATATTTATAAAATAAATTATTAAATAAAATACATAATGTTATCCATTTAATATCCCGAAGTAAATTGTAGATATTTGCGCAGTGAAAATTTTAGATTAATAATAACAAAGGTATTAATGACATTTCCGTCTGTGGAAAATCCACCATTACTCGGATGAAAACCGGAGAAAAACCCGGGCTTTGATGGGGCTACAAAGATATAACCGCGCCAACATCGCGTCGAGTTAGAAATAAACTTTGAAAATAAAAAGAATCGAAACATGAGAACGGCGCGTGACGAAGTGTAGGAGAAATTGACGAACGAAATAAATCTCTCGTCAACTTTTCTTATTAAAATCGATAGATTCTTTCACGTTATTGAAGCATTAGAAAACTTTTAACCGCGGATTGGAAGGGATTCAATTTATTAATATCTTTTATATACTTTGGAAGTAAATTATGCAAAATTATTTCTGGATGATACGGCCATTTTTGGCAAAGAGTGTTCGGTTTGAGGAGACTATTCAAATGATAAATATTGAAGACGGGCTGACTGAAGAAAAGAATTGCGCATGAGTGTTACGAGTCTATTATAGAAGCTTCTTTTATTTAACTTCACCCGTTAGTTCGTTAGTTAAAACGTTTGGTGCAAATCTTGCTACTGAATTTAAAACCAGTCCCGTCCCCCGTCTCCCCCAACCATCGAAGGAGCTGAAATTTGGAAAACCCGTGTGAGGTTAAACCCGACGAGAAAGCAAAATGGCGATGTCGAAAACCCAAATAAAACATTTTATTAGTTTTTTATTACAAGAATTATTTCAGGGAAGCTTTTGCCGTCAAATGTAATCTATCTCTTCAAACAAATGCATAACCTACGCATTTTCGTTGTAACTTCTTATCGTTACGATGTTATTTTTTAGTAACGGAAGTTGTTTTTAAGTATTGTGAACAAGCGAGATTAATTATTATGACCGATTGATAAACAAATTCTAATACTGAAAAGTATAAAGTAATAAATAACCGCGACAAGCTTTTTCAAAACAACTAATTCGACACAGAATATTAAATAATTTTCAGCGATAAAGAAAGTGAGGATGCTTATTTTCATTAGGATGTGAAATATGTACGGAGGTATGTCATTGCGTTACCTTAATAAAAATCTGAACTTACTTTACTCGTTTTAGGACACGGCTTCAATACATGCTTGTTTTAAAAAGATTTTTTAAATTTTTTATTTCATACACTCGTAGTGGTTGAGTCAACAAGCAAAAAGTGCACTTCCATATGAGTGCGGTGGCCTTTTGGTTGTTTGCCACTCCTACTATTCTCTTCACTGGCGCTATCAAAGCAGCGACGAGTCTTCGCTCATGGAGAATAGGTCGAAGGTCAAAAGCATACAATTCTTTCTCGTCGATGTATTTCTCCTTACATTATCTCACTTCTCGTCTTTCAATGGAAGAGTAGAGAAGGGTTTAAGATCGGGAGCTCTCTGTCCCAGTAGCGAATGCGCGAGAGTGCGATCGTTCGTCGCTGGATGTCTAAGGGTTTTGCAGACTGTTCTCGTGTATCGTCAAGTTCGTCAGGGTTTTTCTGTCTGTCACGGAAGTTTAAGTGACGTATTTGTCTCGTGATCCTCCATACGTACTGAGAGAAACGAATTGAAGATCTGGAGCAAATGCCTCGAAGAAAGTTTCTCAAAGGGAATCCAGTGTTGTTGGAAATCGTCATTTCTCGATCTCAGCAATACGAAGAGGATTTTTAATCAAACCAAAACCCTTAATTACATAAAGAATATCATCGTACAATTAAAACGAGAAAGGTATATCGCCACCCAATACGTACGCCTGCTATTTGAACGCTACAGATTCTCCCCGGAGGAAAGTCGAGTAGAACTTTGTAGTTCGGAAGAATTCCACACGCTGTGACACCGTCGCACTCATCGAGTGAGCATTCTCACGAAGCATTGCTCCGATTGCTCCGATTGCTCCGATTGCTCCGATTGCTACGATTGCTCCGATTGCTCCGATTGCTCCGATTGCTCCGATTGCTCCGATTGCTCCGATTGCTCCGATTGCTCCGATTGCTCCGATTGCTCCGATTGCTCCGATTGCTCCGATTGCTCCGATTGCTCCGATTGCTCCGATTGCTCCGATTGCTCCGATTGCTCCGATTGCTCCGATTGCTCCGATTGCTCCGATTGCTCCGATTGCTCCGATTGCTCCGATTGCTCCGATTGCTCCGATTGCTCCGATTGCTCCGATTGCTCCGATTGCTCCGATTGCTCCGATTGCTCCGATTGCTCCGATTGCTCCGATTGCTCCGATTGCTCCGATTGCTCCGATTGCTCCGATTGCTCCGATTGCTCCGATTGCTCCGATTGCTCCGATTGCTCCGATTGCTCCGATTGCTCCGATTGCTCCGATTGCTCCGATTGCTCCGATTGCTCCGATTGCTCCGATTGCTCCGATTGCTCCGATTGCTCCGATTGCTCCGATTGCTCCGATTGCTCCGATTGCTCCGATTGCTCCGATTGCTCCGATTGCTCCGATTGCTCCGATTGCTCCGATTGCTCCGATTGCTCCGATTGCTCCGATTGCTCCGATTGCTCCGATTGCTCCGATTGCTCCGATTGCTCCGATTGCTCCGATTGCTCCGATTGCTCTGAGCGCCTTGAGAGAAAACAATTACTCGAAAAACGTAGTTTGTTGTTTACAGTAATATTACAAAAATAATTATAGAAGTTTTGTTTATATATTTTTTTATAAAATTGCTTTAAAATAACAGATACAACATGAATGTACTTAAGAAGAAGAACACAATCGGTGTAACTTCGTCGTAGCTTTTCTCATTTCAAAAACCGCCGGTCAATAAAGTTGTGATATATTCTGAACATTAAATATAAGATGGTCAAGTTACAAATCATATTAAAGAGGAAAAACGTTTAATTAATTTTCTTTAATAATTTACTGGATTAAATTGGCTTATTAAATCGCCGTCGATAATATGTCAATTCGAACGTACTTTGCGTATGTAGTCACAAGCCCTATTTTGAAGAAAATTGTCAAAAATTCGTGAGAAATATTATGTTGTAACAAAATATTTTAATGAAGGATCGTCGTTACGAGTGTCGGAGGCGAGTGCGTGTGTCCGACGGGGCGTGTGCATTCGCGTGTGCATTCGCGTGCAGCTTACCTGGGGCGGGGTCAATGAGCTTAGGATGATGTTCCTGCGTACCGTGCACTGATTGTCCCACGCACGCTGGCTGAGGGCTGCGGCCGCTGTTGGCGTAGAAGTCCACGTGACCCAAGGCCTCCTCGAAGGACACGAGGCCGGACGCCGTGTGCAGAACGACCACCGCGTCCGCGTCGCTCGCGTCCAGACGACGAGACTCCGGCACGTCGTGGAAACCGGGACGCGCGGGATCCAACGCTGAAGCAGAAAGGAAAACAGTAGTCGAACCCGGGAACTCTTAGACTGATCGTTGGTGTGCTAACCCTGAACCACACGTTCAGTTCTCACGTATGTACACCGTTTAGATATTTATTTCACGTCTTATGGCGGGGTTTAGGCCATGAGACCTGCTCTTCCACCTAAGCGTGGCTTTGGTGAGAGAAAAGGAAATGATATGTATCTTGGGTTGCAGAGAGTGTCTTGCTTACTCCGAACAAACCGATATTCGTCTGGTGAAAAGATATTTTCTGAGAACTCGAGATTTTGCCTCATCGTAGTTACGGAGAGGCGAAGACGCCACCACTAGAACACTTTCTATGTCAGAGACCATTTCCATCTAGTCTCATAGATCAAGAGAGATCTGATTTTTTTTATTTTTATTTTTTTTGTGGGGCTTTACGGCTCATGTCGACATCAAAGGTCATTGGAGCCCGAAAAACTCGTACAGGTAGGGAAAATGCAGTTACGCACTAGAGAGAGCCAACATGACTCACCCCGCGTGTGGGACTCGTCGAATGATTCAACCCTACCCACTAAAAACCCTCCTGATCTACAACACACCAAAACATATCTCACAACATACATCGAATGGAGGGGGGGCTACAATGAGGGGTAGGACAAAAAATGAGAGGGATGAGGAAAATGAGGGGTAGAACAAAAAATGAGAGGAATGAGGAAAATGAAAGACACTCTAGCCCTAATGGCGTCGGGATCGAAAAGAACAAGAGGTGACCAAGGGAGGTCAGGAAAGAGAAAGGAAGGAGCATAGCACAAGTAAGTGGAAGTAATGCCAGACTCAGCTCGGGGCCCCGTGTTCGCCAAACACGTACTTACTAGATGTAAGTCCCCTGGGGGGAAGAGAAATCTGATGATCGGAGAGTGATCTCTCCCTACTCGGGGGCAACGCCTATAAGCGCCTAACGGATTAAGGGACTTCAGGAAAAGGCGTTACCAGAGGGCACAACGAACGGCAAGCGAATCTGAAGAAGTTTTCATTCCTGTTCATCTGAAGTGTCGTCCGTTACGCAGTCACTCTCTGTGTTATATTGTCACTATTGTCAAAGATACGACGTAGGTTCTATCACCAAGAATGTGCGTCATAGGTACATGATCATAGCTAAACTATTATCAAACACGGAGCAGAGGAGGGTGCATAGGGGGGCTTCGTCCCCCTTAGCCCCCCCCTCCTTGACTACGGTCTAGACTCGCCTCACGGACATCTAAGTTTCAACTAAGTTCTTTGATTCCAGATCTATGTCATGAAATACGTTCGAGTAGGTTACGTGTTCGAGTACGAGGGTTCTCTTCCTCGACAGAGACGAGGATGGATGCGCCACTGCTGCTGAGGTTCCAGCCCACGACCGTACGCACATAATGCAGATAAAAAAACAATGGACTTCTTTAAATCTGTCCCTGTGCTATTGTAGGAATACAGGGACATTACGACTGCTCACGCATAAAAGACACAGCATGTTTTTAAGGGAAAACCTAAGTGGTGACCTTAAAAATTTCGGTTTCACGCCTTAAACCAGAATATATATGGTGTTGACACTAGGAAACATTAAGCGTCCATTTTGAAGTCCCCTCCTCTCTTCGCAAAGTTTAAAAGTTAGAAATACGTGTTTGAAGACGAAAGAGTGTTTATTTTCCGAATAAACGCTTCGCTTAATAGCGTTAAAGCGATTTTGCTCAGCACAGCGCTCTCTGGCGACGAGAGCAAACACTACATCACGGAAAGGGGAGAAGGCTTTGGGAATTTGGGAGAAGTGGGACTCGCTCTGCTGCTGCTGCTGCTGCTGCTGCTGCAACTCACAGACAAACACACAAACACGCGCGCGACATGTGGAGATGTATTGGGAAGACACGATGACGGTCTTTCGATGAAGGTGGCACAGCTCCCAAACGAAACTATAAATATGGTGTAGTGGTCAATACCCCTGCGATCAAACCAGGGGTCCCGGGTTCGATTCCCGACTCGTCACCATTTTTACATGACCGAAAGTTATCAGAACACTATATCGTTCTAACGTTTCAAATTAAATGATTTAGTCCATCGCTGTCGAAATAGAATCCCCTGGAACTTTTTTTTTTTTCGGTAAAAGCGAGTTATAATAGATTTTACATATTTCATCAAATATTTGCGGACAATACAATAAATTGTGTCAAATACGTAACAAATTGAAAGGAGTTGTTTAACATATCCTAAGAGGAATAATAGAGGACTGAACCCATATACACTTCCTCGTAGTGGGGGATACACACTCTTGTAATGTGGCGCCGTGGTTCTTTTAAAGAAAAGGATTTATATTTGACGTGGCGCGCCCTGTGAGAGAAAATATAAAATTGTGTTCCGTTTTACCCTTTCATACATTACAATATGTAAAACCTTTTATTGTAATACTAAATATTAAACATAAAGAAATATACTATTTAACTTTTCCAACTTGAAATAATGTAAATTTGTTAATAAGAATAAATAAATAAATATGAAACATTAGTCTTATTCGTTCTGCAACATTTTCCCTAAAACCCCAAAAGGGGAGAAAAAGAAAACAATTTTCCCTAACCCCACCCCGTGGCGGTCCGCTATAGAAAGTGGCCCGCGAGATAAGACAAGTTGGACGACGCTCGTTTCGTCATCACATGAGATAATACCTTCAGTTTTCATATTCTTCTAGTATCTTGTTCTACAAGTAGCTTTCACTGCGCCACGGCACCTACGCTACCTATCGTTTCGCACCGTTACAAATATAACGAAAGTATTTGTTCCGTGGTGTAAAACTTTAGGACTATCAACTGTTGTGATAATTGTTCTATTTAATGTGATAATTAATTTAAATGTGATTTTTTATTTATTCAACGCGCTCGTCATTAGTTTGTAATAATAAATTCGGTGAAAAATCTTTTCATACTTTTAAATAAAAATACATTATTATTCTTCACATAAAAATAAAATATATTTATGTATATTTCAGTAAATATGAATTAATTAATTTATTACAAAATTATTTGTTTTGTAAATCAGAAAATTTATTTTATTCAGAAACATCAGACCGGAATTTGGATATATACTTTTAACTTTTTCTGACGAAAAGAAATATTGTATATTGAAAAATTAATTGAAAGGTATTATACGTTCAAAACTCTTCATTAAAATTTGATAAAAAACTTTGAAGGTATGTTTTATCTTTACGAAGTCATGGTTTTCGGAATAACGCCTATAAAATGTCAGTGACAAAAAGTTATTTTTATTGTAAAAGCTGCTGTAACATCTCAAAACTTTAAACTTTCCAGTTGTAGTGTCGTCAACACAGCGCTCAAACATTCGCTGGGACAAAATTATATTTTATTAACAATGCAGTCAGCCAGAATAACGAGAGCTGGAAAGTGAAGGATTTCCAGGAAAAGTGTACTTCGCCGTGCGCGACAATGAAGGGACGTGGACAACAATGGGAACTATGTGGTGTCGTGTGCATCGCTTGTGTTAAACAGAGGTGCTTCAGTGACCTCGGGAGCAGACGCTCAGGCGAGATTTTCTAGACGGGGAGGCTGTGTCGGACGCCGAATCGAAATACTGACTCTTCTCTCTATGCTAGAGGCATAGCATAGGCGTAGAGAAGTTGCGGGTTGCTACGGGTTGAGTCAATGTGTAATGTTTCAGAGCCGTCAGCTCTGGGAGTTTGAATGGAGGTATTTCATATATACTTTCCACGTTGTATATTTCTGTAAATATATGTGTATAATATTCTTTCTGAGTTTAGTTGGCAAGCTCAGTGGTGGCAGCATTCCGAAAATAATTAGTTGTGTAGCAGTAAATTACTAGTCGCTACCATTACCGCAAGTGACGTCGGGCGGGATTGAAGTTTTCATTGAGTAATTATCTCGGACGAACTCACTAACTGGCAGTTCAGCTGGTGGGATCACGGACATCTCACACAGTATTGGAGATTTTTTTGCCCAATAGGCGAGCTCATATGAATGCTGACGGTTACAAATTGCTAATTGGCGAGATATGACTTAATTGGACACATTTTTTATTCGCAGCTTCACCGTTAAGAGATAATTATCTGAAAATTTAACTCCAATTCATGTCATATGAATATACGAGTATTTAAAAGTTGGATGTTAGAGAATATCTCCCATTTGCTTTCGACGCACTCGAAGCTATTTCATCAACACGCATCAATCTTCATGTGCATATAATTGCTTTAAATATCCATTAAAAATCGTGCATTGAAGTATAATTGATCGGGACATGTAAGAAGAGTAATTATCATTGAGTTGAACGAATACTTGTATTCTTATGAACTATTTACTCAAATTTTATATAAAACTAAGAAACAAAGTAATAAATAATTTTATTTATATTATTTAAGATGTACAGATTGTATCAAAGACAATCAAAATCACACGTAAATCACTGGTTTATTATCAGATATCTCATTATCAGGTATCCCATCCTGGCCCGGGTTTTTCTCCGGTTTTCCTTCGGGTAGAGGCGGATTTTCCTTTACAGATTCGATAGACTTTTGTATAGGGGCGTGTTTATTGAAACAAGAAATCGTGAATTTAGTGTTATTCAATTCTTCTGATTTGTAAACACTATACTCACAATAATCTTTAGTTCTATAATAATTCGTACATGTAAAATAACTTTTTTTTGTGTAAAATTACAAACATATTGACATTATATATGTATTATAACTCTCAGCTAACTTTTTATCTTATCTCGTAATTTTTGGTGAAATTTTTGAATCCGCCTCTGCCTTAGGAATTGCCCTTGATCGGAATTGATGGAATACGTCCCTTGCTTGCTTCCGGAGAGTAAATTAGTTTATTGTCCTCCACGTGGTCATTCTAAGTTTGTAACTTTTGCTTCTTTTTTTTGACAATAATTTTTTAATATATTTTTTTAATCATTGAAATTTTAATTTATGATTAAAAAAGAGTAATAATACATTTTTATTTTAGTTCATTGCTTTTTTAAAATATGATCTGCACATGTAAAATAATACAATTTATTATTATTAGAGAATGAGAAGACGTAATATATAAATTAATTTTATTATTATATATTTTCCAGTCAGAAAGAAGCTAAAACTAAATCTTAAGTTGATTAGTATCTGACAGGAAACGAGCTACACACGGCGTTAAGGATTTGTAGATTTTAAAAATTGCCATCTCCCGCAAATGTGAATTATTTTTGAAAATATTCGATGACAAAAGCATATACAACAGCACAAGTGAAACATTAATATGATAAAGCTCAACGATTGTGTTGTATTATCAGAAGTAAAAACAAAAACGAAAGATGAAAAACACTATTCGCTCTGATATTAAAAGAGAATTCAAAATAGATAAAGAAGCACAGAACTAAATAATATACACTGTGACTTTATTGGAGGTGAAGATGGAACATAAATTCATTCTCACTTTCTCTCTATTCCCGACTTCGTACAGCTGTTCTCGCTATGCGTTGTTCGGTTGTCTCTTTTTTTTTTTTACGAAATTTGTTTCGAAGCACTTTCCACGCCATGTTGAAATTGTGTAATATACCCTTGCAAACTGCGTTTGATGACACAAAAACCGCAGGAGCGTTACACGGAAGCAAATAGGGATCACAGCGGCTCTCGCTTCTAGAGAGTGGAGCGAACGTAAGTGAAGGGACGAACTTAAAGGGCCGGTGCAGAACACTCCGCAGCGAAATCGTTTGCGCTCATCGCACCTCGAAGAAGGTTTATTATATTGCTCTAATATCCGGTTACAGAGCGATGTAAAGATACTACGCAAAAGTTCCTACAAATCAAAGTGAACTTTAATCACTTTCGTGGTTTAAAAGTTGATATTTACTGTTTCTCCTATAAGACGCAAGGTATTACACCATCAATTAGAATTGCAATAATTACATTAAAATGGCCGGTGAAGTATGTTTTTCTAACGTTGACCCACAATAAGTACATTTTGTTACTTTATTTACTTGGTGCCTTCTTGAGGCCACGTGAGACCCGCTCTTCCACCGAACCGACATTTGGGTGCAGTAGGGTGAGCGGGATTTGAACCCACGCGCTCCCGCTCAGCGAGATGGTGAAAGACAAGACGCTACCCCATTAGACACCGCGACTTCAGACAACGGCGGATTCAGCAAAAGTGATCTTGGGGTGAGAAGCGAAACCTTTTATCAACTTTTGCTCCTTCTTCCCCCCCCCCTCCCCCTCCCCCGATAGTTTCGTCTTCCGAGAAACTCCCCGTTTTGTTAACAGTGAAAATATGAAGAAAAAAAATATGGTAGCGGAAGTATTCATTGTGTTTTCCGTCTTGTACTCGCATTTTGAAATACAAATATTCTGTACGTAGAATAACATTGCGCCTCATTTAAAAATCCTTTACCATACAGGACGAAATGCAATGGAAAGGATAAGGACTAACAGAACATAATTTTAATAGCGGAATCAGTGGCGAAGCGAAAGTCGACCCTGTAGGCCACCCGCTACTCAATCCCCAAAAACTACCCCACGGGTTTAATCTTCCTCGCAGAGACTGGGTCCGTCTAAATAGAGTTCGAACGGTCCAAGGCATTAGGGGTGGAGTTATTCTCCATAAATGGGGGTTGGTACAGGAGCCCGGGTTTGATAGTGGTGCCGCCCTCCAAACAATGCGGCCTATAACTCTTAGGAGTGTCCACGAAGGGCGTTCGCAGCGAAGACGACCTCTCGGAAGCCTCTGCGAGTGCTGTTCGACGGCTGAATGAATTCGCTCGACCTAACGCTGTGATTTCTGTTTTAGCCAAGTAATAATGTTTTCCTTTTTTACGACCCTTTCTCTCTCTCTGTGTATCTAATGTATTTATTTTGTTGATGTATTAAGTGTATGACAAATGCCGTAAGCTAAATTTAAAAAAAAAGAAAAAGTAATGTAGAACCCGGTGAAAATAACTGGGAACACGGTTCTAGATACGTAAATCAAATGAAAAAAAAGAAAAATAATTATCGAATTGAACGCGCTCCTTTGTGTATATTGCGAAGTGAAATCCCTGAATCGTACCTGTGATGCGTGGAATGCGTCCCACCGCAGCAGCGTCCATGGAACCGCCCGTCAACCCCGCAACTTGGGCGCCCAGACTGAAGCCCACCAGATGCACACGCGACAGCGGGAGGCCGGCGGCCGCCAAAGCCGCAATGTGTGCGGACAAGGCGCCGGCCACATCACGCGTGTTGTTGACGGCCCGCTCGTAATGCGGCCCTGCCGCTAAGGGGGCCCAGTCCACTACCACCACGTTGGCGTCTTCAGCCCACAGCAGTGCTACCAACACAACAGCAAATGGGAGGTTGCTTCCTCCGAATACATCCCGGAGTATTTTTCTAGTCTTCGGAGGAAAGTAACAAATGTAAAGTAACATGTTAAGGAAAATAAATATAAACGTTGCGCACTCAGAGGATGTGGAGGGTGATTTTGTCAACAACAACAACACGTGTTTGCAGGATGCGTGTGAAATTTTTTTAAAAAAATTAGTTATTCTGAACTTGGTATGTAAAATTATGAATTCTGAGTCTGATATATTTTTTTGTCATTTATTTTATAATTGTTCGTAATCTTACAAAGTTAACTTTCCTTTATATATATATATATATATATATTTTTTTATTTATTTATTTATTTATTTTGTGTGTTTTCACGTGTACTTTTACTGTAGCCTTTATTAATATTATATATAGAAAAGTTGGAAAGTTCGAAGGGAATGTTTATTATATTTTTTCTGTTAATCCCAAGAAATTACAGTTAAATATACTTTGTAATATAGATTAAATGAGGGATAGTGAGGACCAAGACTGTCAGTCTGTTAGGAACTGGGGTTTAAATGAAATTTAAAAAATCGAAAAATCTATTAATAATGTAACATAAATTTTCAACTTTTTCAAACATTATTTTGAAACCCCTAAAGTGATTAATTTCATTTTCGATGGGCATTGTAAACTATTGTAAAAAATTAATGTAAAAAAATCTGGAACTTACCGAAAATTTTTAAATTAATTTTGAATATTTCATTCAAAGTAGCGGCTTTATGTGATGTAGTTCATTGCTGTACATAATTAATTCTAACATTAAAAATAACATATGTTCTTCTAGTTGTTACAGTAAGGAATTATTTATATATATATATATATATA
>NNCF01130177.1:230017-275753 GCA_002313205.1 Laupala kohalensis | reverse complement strand
ATACTTTTCATTAGTATAGAATGGCCTTGGTCAATCCATTCTCTTTCGCCAAAAGAATATAACTGTTTTTGTGTATACGTGAGTATGAGAATGGTTTAACACGGCGTGAAAGACTTTTTAGTGCTTTTCCATCTGGTGTTGCAATGACTCACCATCCCGCACCAAGGTGACGGATTCCGAGTTGGCGTCTCCGGTGAAGCCGTGGATCACGAACACCGTCGTCCGCCCCACGTCGAAGTCAGTTCCTTCGAGAGAGTCCTCTTTCAGAAGCATCTCCTTGATTGGATGCGCTCTGGAATCAAGGGGACATCGTGGCATTCATATGCAAACACACTACGAATGACAGACACGCGCGTAAATACTGCTTATCAGATAATTTAGCACGTCTAAAAGGTAACCTTTCATAATTTGCAATGTGGGACAAAATTTAATATTGAAATGTACGAGTATTTGAAAAGAAAAAGGGACATATGGGGGCCCATATTATTTTCTGTATTATTTTCACAATTTCACATAATAATAATGTATTTAATTTTTTGTAAAATATATAGACTATGGAACCATCTAGTGTGTGAGAATACTTGTTAGATAAAAAATATTGAAAATCGAAGGAATATGAATGAGAAATATAGTCTTTAGGGAACCCAGATTTACAGTTTGCTTAGAATGAACCAATTATGATAAAATTCTCATTAAAACCATGCATTGCGGTCTGTATACATATGCCCATAAATTTTGTTTGATTTTTTAAGTTATATCTCCTAGCACAATATTTCAAGATCTTATGTTTATTTTTTGAGACGATATATGCGTGTAACAATCCGCCCGCCGACCCGACAGAATACACAAATTTTCTGAAATCAATTTTCTCACCTCCCTTTCAACCCGGAAGCCCTATAGTCTCAAAATATCGAGATTTATTTTTAACAGCAGTCATGCAGACGAAGGGTATCTTAGTTCATCTTATCTAGGAACTTTTGCTGAAATTTTTGAATCCGCCTCTGCCTTAGGGCCCTTGATCGGAATTGATGGAATACGTCCCTCGCTTCCTTCCGGAGAGTAAATTAGTTTATTGTCATCCACGTGGTCATACATGGCAGTTTGTAACTTTTGGTTTTTTGACAATAAATTTATTATTATTATTATTATTATTATTATCATTTCTGAAAATTCAGTGGAACCGTTTATGATAAAGCAACTCCGTGATTATGTTTTTCAACATTTTCCCACAATAAATATTGCCAGCAAAACGCTCAGAAGACAGTTAAGGAACTGTTAAAAGTAAATATTAACTTTCAATTGGCGCGACCTCATCACAACCCGGTGTTTTTACCATTCGATGTGGAATGCGTTGCGTTTGTCAGTTATTTCTCTTCCTACTACAAAACAGATTATTTCAATTGACTAATGAGCATCACATAGATTGACTCATTTTAATGAAACATTATTGCTTCGCTAGTTCTCACGTGTATCTTCAATGAATATTGGACACTTCGTTTAATAGCTTCACTGCTTCAAAACACGTAAATTGCTCGTATTTTCTTCCTGCCCCAAAGTAGAGTAGACACCCGAATTGCAAGATGGGAATACATCAGACGTTAGAATTAAAAATTCGGAAATATAATTCTAATTATTATTGAGTTTACTTATTTTATGATAAAATGTTATTCATTTTTGGGATATTATTTAATGAAATTTAAATTTAGAAAAAGAGGTTAGTTTTAAGTGTCGTAACGAAGTTTTAAGTAAACCTACTTTCTGAAGAAGAAGAAGAGAATGAAAAGGAGCGACGGACTAAAGAAGGAAATTGTCTGAAACGAGAAGAAGAAGAAAAGCTTCGATTCTGAATGAAATTCCAAGTCTTTGAGAGAACACAACGTGGGATGAAATACGAATATTTTTATAATAAAATAAACATTTTCTCGGTATCGTCGAAGTGGCAGCGACAGAGACTCGCGCTTACGGAATAGAAATCTCTTTTTCTTTTTCCCGGACAGGAGAGAAGGAGCGCGAACAATAAGTTTACGCTTAATTTTTGCAAAATCTTCGATAAACATTTTGATTTCTCTAATTCTGTTGTTTAACATTAGAAGCAAATATATATCACATTAACAGTTTTCATTCAATGATAAATATGATAATTTTATAAAATTAGAAAAGAAATTGAGAGGGTTGAACACGGAAATCGAGGTGAAGTGTATTTGAAGGAAAATTCGAGAAGCCGAGAGCGATGAAAGGAACAATGACAAACATTCGTCGTGGCTTTGGCCAGGATTTGGTTCTACATTGGTTCGCATTCAACAGGTGGCGATGGTGGTAGTGGTGGGAAGAGCGAAGATCCGAGTGTTGACGACAGAGACAGAAAGGGAAGGAGAGAGAGAGAGAGACTGGCGCCAGCAGCCGATGTCCAAAGTGTGAAGCAGAACACCCACTTTCTCCTTTTCTCACTTCTCTCTCTCTCTCTCTCTCTCTCCTTCCCTTTCTGTCTCTGTCGTCAACACTCGGATCTTCGCTCCAACAAGTGAGAGGTATTCCAAGTCTTCGCCGATGCGATTCCACGTTCCACATCCTCCTCTTCCTCATATTCATTCCTTGATACCTCCCTTCTTTTCCTTTTCTCCCTTCTTTTCCTTTTCTACCTTCATTCTTACAACACTCTTCTCCTCCTTCTTCTTCGATATTTGAATGTCACGTGTTGATCCGTGTGTTTTCATCATTTTTCGCACATTTTAAACATAAACAAACTTCGTCGGAATAAAGGAAATTTAAATCAAACTGAATTGTTTCGAATATGATAAATACAAAACGAAATACGTATTAATAAGGCTACTCCATCCTCCGTCTCTTCGCCTTCTTCTTCTTCTTCTTCCTTCACTCCTGTTCGTAGAGTGATATATCTCTCTTTAAGAAGAATTGATGCGCTTGATTCCTGTGTTTTGTAATGTGTTCAAGGAATGAATCGGCTGTTTTAAAAACAATTTTTGATGAAACGCTATATGGTCATAAAATATTCGCACTAAAGGATTTTAGAAAACTGAGATTTCTAATGACACGCCATTAATGTTTTTGCTTTAGTTTGAATTTAGATCATTTTCAAAACCAAAATATGTTCCGAGATTTCTCTCGTATTTACACAACGAAGAAAATGTTCCTAGTTAATATTTAATTCAAATATTTTGAGCGATTTTTGTAAGTGAATATTACATCACAACATCTTTCTCCTTAGTCTTCCTCCCAACATTTTCAAAGCAGAAAGGTTTTTCGTTACACACTAACGCACTGGCTTCTTCAAGAGTCCGACGCTCGCATGCAAATTCATTCGGAGAATTCGCGTGACGTCAGAGGAAAGAGAACACAGAAAATATAATGGTACTCGTATAATCCTTACTTTTTCGAATTCTCGAATTCTGCTACAAATCTTGAACACATTATCATTATTTACACGTGTGTCTTCTTGAGCTGTGCGCTTTTCTCTGTTCCACAGATCGCCATGTTATTTTCTCAAGATGCAAATGCAAAAACGTGCGGTCACGAAAACAGGGGTTTAGAGAAGCATGTTGAACTCATTAATGATGACAAAACTTCCTGTTTAAGATCTTGTAGGACTCTGTACTATTAGTGTCATTTGAGAAAAAAAGCCGCCGCCGCCGCCGCCGTTGGCGAATTGCCTGTCAGCGTTGGTTTTTTCTTCTCGTATCTCGTCGTTGCGCAAGTGCACGTGTCCTTCACCTTCCGACTTGCGGTAGTCACATGTTCACACTCGCAGTGATCATTCATATTTATTTATGCTGGTGACGCGGTGGTACCTGGGATTTTCCTTTTACACACTAATCTTCTTTTGCTCAGGAAAACATTAAATCTATAATAATAAATTTTATAATAATAATAAATTTATTGTCAAAAAACAGTACAAACTGCGTATGACCACGTGGAGGACAATAAATTAATTTACTCTCCGGAAGCAAACGAGGGACGTATTCCATCAATTCCGATCAAGGGTCCTAAGGCAGAGGCGGATTCAAAACAATTTCAGTAAAAGTTCCTAGATAAGATAAAAAGTTAGCTGCGAGTTATAATACATATATAATGTCAATATGTTTGTAATTTAACGCAAATATGTTTGTAAATTTACATGTACAAGTTATTATCGAACTATAGATTATTCTGAGTATAGTGTTTAAAAATCATAAGAGTTGAAAAAAAACACTAAATTCACGATTTATTGTTACAACAAACACACCCCTAGACAAAGCCTAGAGAACCTGTATAAGAAATCCGCCTCTACCCGAAGGAAAAACGGAGAAAAACCCGGTTTGCCAGGATTATATACTTTCATTTTCTTTTTTTTATCATACACAACATCCTTATTTCACTCATTCATAATAATATAAAATTAGTAGAAAACTTACACTGTATGTACTACACAACTTCTACAACTACATCGTCTCGCTGGAGCCGCTCCGGTCGAATCTTCTTCGCTTCCCGGGCACGACGTGAAGTGACTGCTCCATTTCATTAAAATTCTTGTAAAATTTAAACTATTCGTTGAAATTTTATGGTTTAAAGACTGTTTTATCTTTGTTAAATGCACAAAACAAATAATTCATTAAATTTGATGATGATGATTGATTTTTTTTCCTTCTTAAATTACACTTTTAAATTCTAACACTTCCATTTTTAATAACATTTTATCGATAATTTAGCTTAATTTTTGTAGATGGACATATCGCGGACTTCTTTGTAGAACTCTTTGAGGTGAACAATATTGTCATTCATAGTTGTCATCTATCTCTAACCGTTTAAGTGACGTAAACAAATATGTTTCTTTTTTTTTCTTTTTTTTCTTCGAATTCATCGACACGTATGAGCAAAATCATTTTCTATACATCTTTTCGAGCATTTTTGAAATAAAAGTGTTCCTATGTTCATCCTGGATCGGTTAAGTGTTTTAGTCGTGATTAAGTAACAAACAGACAGACACGCTTTGGCGTTACGCGTCGTTTATATATTAGAAAGGATTGATATTTTCTCAGTGGAGAGGAAAAACATTATTTTGCAAATATTGGGTCAAAGGGGGTTTATTTTGGAAAATACAAATATTTTTCATTAAATATTTACGTTATTAGTATCTTTGCAGAATATATTTCTCCTTTTATTATATCTCTCTGTCTGCTAAAGAAGTTTCTCTACAGTTATATAACCCTACGCACAGGTAACGTGGCTTACTTCTGTAGGATTACAATAATTCTTTTCGGGGAGACAATGCTATGAACCTGACCTGACCTGACCTGACCTGACCTAACCATGTTCTTCACTTGAGTAGAAGTGTTTCACCGCGTTGAGTGGAAGAGAAGAGCATCAGCGAAATGAAAAGAGTTGAATGAATGTTGAGTGAATGAGTGAATGTTGAGTGAATGAGCGAATGAAGAGAACGAGATACACATTCACTTGTCTCCTTTTTCTTCTTCTTCTTCTTCTTCTTCTTCTTCTTCTTCACTCACAAAAATATTTCTCCTTTGCTCATTTTGCCTATTCTCTCCTTACATACTTCTTTTTAAATTCTTATTTATTTTCTTAAACTCTGTGATGTAGAAATTAAATACAAAGCTCATAAAAGCAGAAGTCAATGCATGTTGTACGACTTCGTGTGCGAATTTTCAAAATGACTCGAATTTCGAAATGATTTTATTGACGTAACGACTCAAGTGCTAGAAACATTTTTCTTATTTTCTTAATTTGATTCTAATGTTCTTCTCCTCCGTAAATTATTGTTCCTCCATCTCTTATCAGGTATCGTACATCGTCTCTTCTTTCCAAGTCACGTATACATAACATATTCCCAAAGAGCACGTGATCTGGTTGTCTCATTCTCTTTTATCGCGTACACATTTCGCCATCCGATCTCTTTTAACATATACTTTCGGGCCATGGAAATTTTGAAACATTTCTCTTACTTCATTTGAAAGTTCAAAACATTTCCTATTAATTTTGAGAAAGTCTACTCTTTTGAGTGTATTAACACCACCCCCCAACCCCGGTCACGAGAAAGAGGAACCCAACACAAGTGATATGGCCACGAGATTTGAAACGAGTGACGCAAAATTATTCTCATATAACTGTGTCTTCACTTTTAAGTATTTTGAAATGTAATATTGGGTGTCCTGTATACATTTAAATTGTAGACGTCATTTGGTATCATAAAACTTGTGTTACTTGGATACAATGACACTTAACTTATTTCATATCAGTGGTTTCACTTTTCAAAAAAAAAAAAAATTATTCACAGCTATTCCAGAAATATAGTATATTTGCATTCTCAATAGTGTTCATATCTATCGCTGATAATTTTTCCGTTATGGAGCTCAAAGAAAAGATGTTTCGTGAGTTTGTATTCCGTCGCACATATTTCTTCCGTGGATTATGTCCTGTCAGTGAACTAAATACAATCGATATCTTGTGACATCTGAAGACAGATGAAAATGGTGACGATCCCGAAGGTGAACAGGTGGTGTAGCGGTCAATACCCCTGCGATCGAAGCCTGTCGTCCTGGGTTCGCTTCCCGGGATTTATATATCATTTTGATACAAAGCATTTTCGTATCATTTTGATTCAGGAGTATACTTCGTAAATAATCAAGTTCTTCATACTTTATGATAGAAAAGATGCGTATTCGAAATTAGAAACACTAAAATTATCTCACCGGGAAAAGAGACCATGTCAGATTAATATCTCACCCCAAGACGTGTGTATTCGGAGGACGTCATCAAACTCAGTGGAGCGCTTCTCCAGACAAAAATCCAGAAACGTAATCATAGTTTTTTAGTGGAGGATAAAGAATAAGATTCAAATAAAGCAGAGGGTACACAATTAAATTATTCGTGAGATTCTACCGCGTAGAACGCTCGGAGATGAAATGCAAGAGTCTCTTGGTTGTCTGCCATTCCATTGATATCCTTCCTCCAGAGCACGTAGCACGGAGTCCCATGAGACGTGCCTTGTGAGACGGAGCGTGCCTTGCTTATGCAATTGCCCTTTTGCCTTCCACTACCCATCCCCCCCCACCACCACACACACATACACACACACACATCATCCTTCTTTCTTCTTGAACCCTCAGCAAAGTATTATCCTTATCTTCTTTCTCTTGCACAGAGTTTAAGGTACAACTTCAAAAGGTACAATACGAATTAATACGAATTAAGTTTCTAGCAGAAGTAGGTTCAAAACAAAAAAAAGTTAAATCCGTCTTGTAGTTTATCACGCCATTGCTGTAGCACTTTTTAAAAAACTTATAACAATTTCAAAAACTATTTTCTTGCATGATCGTGTTGCCGTATGGCTCATATTCNNTTTGCGTTAAATTACAAACATATTGACATTATATATGTATTATAACTCGCAGCTAACTTTTTATATTATCTAGGAACTTATGCAAAAAAAAATTTGAATCCGCCTCTGCCTTTGGACTCAATGATCGGAATTGATGGGATGGTCCCTTGCTTGCTTCCGGAGAGTAAATTAGTTTATTGTCCTCCACGTTTCAGTCATACGCAGTTTGTACTGTTTTTTGACAATAAATTTATTATTATTATAAAATTTATTATTATAGATTTATTATTTCTTGTTAGCAATGGTGACTTCTGTCCCACACGCGGGGGGAGTCATGTTGGCTGTCCCTAGTGCGTAACTGCATGTTCCCTACCTGTACAAGTTTTTCGGGCTCCAATGACCTTTGATGTCGACATGAGCCGTAAAGACCCACAAAAAAAAATAAACATAAAACTCCAACACACGCCTTGGTTTCACAGCCAACCGCGCTCTGCTGACAATTAACCAGCAATGTGAAAGAAGAATCAATAAAAATACAGTGTATTGTTGAGGTAAAATATCTGATTCGATGCTATAGAAAACACTGTTTCATTGTCAAGATGACGTTTTACTGGTTAGTTCAATAATGTATTGAATTGCTAAGGAAGATTCACGCTATTCAATAATGCAACAGTTAGTGTCTTGTTGATTTTTCGAAACAAACGCCATGAAGAAAAAAAAGAAAATCGACGAACAGAACTTAAAGTGAAACCGCCGACTCTATTCTGGATGATCCCAAATTTATGGAACAAACTTTAATGGTTGGTGCAGAACACTATAACAATCATTTGTTGCATAGGAAAGTTGCATGGGCGCAAACACGAGAAATAATAGATGAAAGAAAAGGCAAAGTGTTTATTGGCAAGTGCAATATTTACAATAACTGTTCAAAATTGCAAAGTCCACCCACAGCGGTACATGCTTGACAGCGTCGGTGGAGCGATTGGCGCATTTACACATCCAAAGATGCCAGATATCATGTGTTAGCGTCACTTGCGCCCATAAATTCCTATACAATTAGTGTCCAGTACGAACTTTTAAAGTTTGAACGAGGACGATTTCAGAGCACATTTCTGGATATTATATGTGAAAATATGCAATGTCTTAAAATTAAGATTTTAGAAGGGTGCTTCTTAAATCGCCTAGCCATCTCTACGATACGATGTATGAAGAAATATTATGGACCCTTCATTTTTGTCGACACTAAATTATAATTTATTGGAATTAAATAGCGACGTAACAAAACCCTCTATGTGTGATCGAGGACTTATGGAAGAGTTAAAAAGATTCTACTGCAGCCATAAAAATATGACTGAGGGTTTGTTCCATGTCTTTGTAATTCTGCTTCTCTTTGAGACAATGTCTTATGCATTAGTCGATAAGTACAGGTCGTGAAAGTCGTCTTGAATTATTCTGATATGAAAAGAACCGTGCGACTCACATTGTTACAGATGTTACTGAATTCCCACGAAAAAACTGGAAGAATTAAAAAGATTCCATGACTGATGGAATTAATGACACACTTCAGAAGGTAATGAAATGCCATAATGTCCAACATCGTCATTAGACTGAACTGGAGTTCTAACATTAATTGATGACCAGGAAGTGACTTGCGGTTTTCTGATACAATGATACAGTCTACCGTAATTCTCAAGTTCACTAGTTTTAATATTATACTACATTTAATTATATCTAAGCCATGAAATTGACATAACAGTTTCTTAAGGGAAGTCCGCACTGGGTCTCGGGATTTGGAACTCAATAGACCGAATCTAATAATCGCATACAGACCAACTTGAGTCTCTTCTGAAATTGAAACTTAAATCGAAGAAAATTGATCTCCCATCCGAAATGGATTTCTGACACTTCGTTGTACATTGTAGAAAAAAGTTTCGAAGTATGGATGCGTTCGATACCATAGAGCAGTGGTCAGCTTTAAACAGCCTACTATTTAGAATATTTCGTTTTAATTAATTTTCAAAGGGAAAATACAATCTTCAATATTTAGACCCATTCAAGTATTGCAATATGTTCACATTAGCTTAATCATGATACGAAGACATTTTAAAATCCATTTGAAATTCACCATTTCAAAAATAGTTCACTACATGTGAAAACATTCCGAAAGACTTGTGACATTTAACTCTATTAAACTATCTCAAAAATACATTAGTCTTTTAAAAAGTAAGGTGCGAATATTATCACATAATATTTCGAATGAGAAATCAATTCGTTCCCTTTAAGCTTCCCATAATGTTACGAGAACAGTTGAGGACATATCAGAATTCTAAAATCAATTTTTCCGAAATCAAGAGTCACCATGAAAGAATATTTCCGTCAAATGTCGGTAACTCAATTTCTCCCCACCAGAGCGCTCACTAAACAACTCGTAGATAAACTGTAGAAACATTTACATGGCGTAATAACAGTAATAATAATAATTTTATTGTCAAAAAACAGAACAAACTGCATATGACCACGTGGAGGACAATAAACTAATTTACTCTCCGGAAGCAAGCAAGGGACCATCCCATCAATTCGGATCAAGGGTCCTAAGGCAGAGGCGGATTCAAAATTTTTTTAAAATATGTTCCTAGATAAGATAAAAAGTTAGCTGCGAGTTATAATACATATATAATGTCAATATGTACGATCTCGGAAAAATTCTGTGGGACACACTTTTCGAGGAGCGTTGTATTTACTTTTTAGAATTTTTTTCAGAACTCCCTCTGTCATGAAAACTGATCTAAATTTAAATAAACTATAAGTTTTTTGTCAAATAATATTAAAAGTCTGCGCATGCCCATGTGAGAAAAGTTAACTTACATTTGTGCTATTTCCGACTATCATCGTTATATTATTATGTTAAAAACAATATATGACCGTCAATGGACAAATAAATGTATTTTACTCACAAAGATTCGTCAACGCGTTTGCGACTTCCTTGTACTTTCTCAGTGATACATGGCAACAGTTCCACAAACGTGGCAATATTTAGAACAAAAATTTACGTGTATCCAGGTAAATATATTGGCATCATTGATAAACGTCTCACGATGTCGTAAACCTGATGACGAAACGTTGTGAGTAAAATACATTTATTTGTCTATAAAAGTTTAAAGACTAATTCGCTGAATATAAAATATACATGTTTAACATTCCAAAAAGATATATGAATTGACTTCCGCATCAATTTCATATAAATATGAAAGGTCTTATACCTCGTGTACAGCCTGTAGACCACGCTACTCCGTTGTTGCTCTATTTCTCCGCTGGGAGCGTCCGTGGCAGTCACCTCCGTCTCTGCCGGGCTTTGGACGTTCACTGTCCTCTCAGTGGTATCCATCGCCGTTGAGCTGACCACGTCCGTGTGGTTGATGGTGGTCTGCTGCATCGGATCTTCGCCATCGCCAGGAGGTGTGGAGGCGATTTCTCCCCCTTCCTCTTCCCAAGGATAGAGATTGTCTGGGGTGGTGTCCCTGAAGACCAGTTTCTCGGGGGTTGCGTCGTCGCGAAGGGATCTGTATGTGTAGGTGTCCTCCGAGGCAGCGACGTCCGGGTCGTAGTCTGCTTCCACGACGACCGCTGGCAGCGCTAGTGCGAGTGGCCAGCAAACGACTGAAAGCACGAAGCATTCCATTGGTGTTGACATTTCACAAGATGATACATCTTTTTAAACTTAATAAGTTTAATAAATTTATTCTCAAAAAACAGTACAAACTGCGTATGACCACGTGGAGGACAATAAACTAATTTTACTCTCCGGAAGCAAGCAAGGGACGTATTCCATCAATTCCGATCAAGGGCCCCAAGGCAGAGGTGGATTCAAAATTTTCATCAATAAGTTCCTAGATAAGATAAAAAGTTAGCTGCGAGTTATAATACATATATAATGTCAATATGTTTGTAATTTAACGCAAATATGTTTGTAAATTTACATGTACAAGTTATTACATCTACTCATCTCTGCACCAACCCTTCACCAAGTTTCGAGAGCTCGTGGTGCTCTAAAAGATAACTC
Source organism: Laupala kohalensis (assembly GCA_002313205.1). Classification (NCBI taxonomy): domain Eukaryota; kingdom Metazoa; phylum Arthropoda; class Insecta; order Orthoptera; family Trigonidiidae; genus Laupala; species Laupala kohalensis. The sequence continues at coordinate 264,363 of NNCF01130177.1, read as the reverse complement.
TCCACCGCAGACTGTAATTTGACAACATGCTAGAGTGGCAGCGACATTACCAATACTTTATTTTCAATCATATGTAACGAGGTACTTCATTCGAATACGTCTCCTTTCCCCTTAATGTGTTTTTAACTTCATTTTAGTTCTTTGAGTATTCTCGGGAAGAGTAAAGTGCACCCCCAGCAACTCAACCCCCTTCCCCATGGTCACACCCCTGCTGTCCATAGGGTATGTAAACCTCCAACCTGAATTTTTTGCAGCTTTTGAAGTTGATATCACAACGGCAATGAGGAAGTATTTATTTCTTGAATTTCTTTTCTTAAAAACTTGAGAATATTACGATAAAATCCAGAAAGAGTGTGTGCAATAATTCTGATTTTCCTGTCTGAACCAAATATGAACATTTGTTAAATTTGATATTATATAAGAGATGCTTTGTTATTTGGAAATACAATTGTGTTTGATCTGGAAATAATTATAAATGTGTTTGAAACATCGAATATATTGCCTTTGATTATATTTGTATTCATTTTGTGTGTCATTTTGTTTTTGATGGAGTGTTTTTGTTTGTGTGTGTGTGTGTTAATAGATATGATAGGTTTAATATTAATACACTTTGTGATTGAATTGTATTAATGTCGTGCATCTTTTCGTAATTTGAGTTTTTCTCCACAATTCGAGTTTTAACTGCCGAGAAACAGATATTAGTGCAACGTCTTCAGCAAAAATTCACTTCTTGATCATTTATTGTAACATTTTGTACACATTTCTACCGTGAGTTCATCAGGTCTTTAACTTGATGTCACGGGCAATAAACGTTTACTTAGGAACTTACGACAGCTCATTTCACTCTTCAAATCTATTTTCTCCTTTTAGTATATAATGTTGCAAACAGTTCTACCCTGATAGGTCATTAACTTGCTACTATCCTGAATGTAATCAGGTCATAAACCTTTCACTTCTCAAACCAACTCAATTCTTCTAAATCAACAATCTTTCTCCTTAGCTACTGCATAGCAACTACAATCATGACTCAATTCATTTCAAAGCGTCACTTCAACAATGATCTAGACCTTCCTAAGACAAATACTATGTAACAATTAGTTACGTAAATAAAACGTATGCGACATTGGAAAAGATGAAAATTGCGTTTTGAACATTTTACTAAAACTGCAGTAAACATTTGCCGTAATCTTCTTGTTCACATTAATCTCGAAATCTCTCACCCGTGTTATAGACTGAGTTCAAACAGATACAAAACTCATAAATCATCTAATTCGCCGATGTTTTGCGGAGGAAAAGTCATACTTTCAGTCGATACTCACAACAAAAACAGGAAGGTCTCTCTTTTTGAACGTTGTTGAAGATCCGTCTCAGTCAATGGCCACCAACGTCCTGTTTTGCTCAAGAGAAAATACTTCAAAGTTTATGTTTCATAAAATATTTTTACGATTTCATTTTTATCCAGAAATTCCAGAGAGAAATTCTGTAGATACAAGAGAATTTTCTTATATATTCTTCTCGCGAAAGCAAATCTCGACATAAAATGGAAGGGTATGCTCTCCGTTTATATTCCCCTCTGAATTTAACGTCTTGAAATTCGCTCGTGTTCGTTACAATTGAAACATTCCCCAAGTCATTAAACATATTCAAACATATATTTTGAGTTTGATATTCACGGCAAGATATGAATCAAAGTCAGAATAGTTTTTATTTTTTCGTTCAGAATGTCAATTGTTCGCTTAAAATGGATTGTTGTCCCTCATTTCAATTTTCAAGAAAGAACTGTAGATCATTGGGAATACTGTTTCTATTCATAAAATATTTCCATTGTGAAAGAAACTGAACGAATACTCTAATACATGAAAACATGTTTAAAGAGTATATCATACAACCACACAAAAGAGAAGCTGCATTTTCGAGGCGCGTAAAAGTACCAAATTTCTGCACCCAAAAACAAACGAACAGAAGATATAGCTGGAGCAAAGGCTAAAGAAGGTTTGTACCGAAATATTAACAATATTATTGTTAAAAATATTATTTTGTAGATTCTCGGCGTACACATCGCGAACTTTCTTCATTTTTCTGAGCACAAAACATTGTGGTTTAATGATGGTCACACTGTGTTCAAGTTCTTTTGTTATCATGTGTGGTTTCATTCTCATTGTTTCCTTTCCTCAATGGAAACCAGTCCATTAAGGTGGGACCAGCACTTGATCCAAGTTAGTCAAATCACAGATATGTATAATTGTTTTCCTTCTTATTATTCTGTTTTAAAACACAAATGAATTGTAACGAAGAAAAGACATGATTTAATTTGTATCTATCAGTTAATGATATTGAGCAAACAATATTCAGGATGTACATATCTCTTCCGTGTACCCTACACGTGGAGAATATGTGTGATAACTTTCGGTCAAGTGAAAATGGCGACCAGCCGGGACTCGAATCCGGGTCTCTTGCTTGGATCGCAAGGGTGTTAACCGCTACACCACCGGTTCGCCTTCCACAACTGTTCACCATTTCCACCCAGACCTAAACCCTTACAGTTGTGGAAGGCGGTGGTGTAGCGGTTAACACCCTTGCGATCCAAGCAAGAGACCCGGGTTCGAGACCCGGCTGGTCGCCATTTTCACTTGACCGAAATATTGAGGATCTCGCTTGAGTCGTTTGACATGCTGAAGTGCGTGTAATCACGGCGACCGAGCAGAACGCATTCGTGATCTCACCTCAGATAAAGTGAAATAACTCTTCAAATCAAAGTAAACTTCCATGATTTAAACGTTGGCCATGTATTGCGCCACCATTTATAATTGCTATTATTTCATTTGAGTGGCCTGCGAGGTATTTCAAGTACAAAACGTTACTCTGTTTATTCTTTTGCCTATTTCAGATATTTCTGTGACTTAATTCTTCCTACGCCAGTTCTATCTTAACTATCAGTGCGAAGGACTTCTCAGTTGCTGCTAGTAGAAAGACTGTATACGTTTTGCCATATCATTTCTATTATTTTGTTTCATGAGATACAAATGTGAGCGCATAGCGCATTTCAGTTCTTTTAAACGTAGAGAAGACAAAATCGAACCAAATAAATCGGTCGAATATCGATGTGTTGATGATCGATACCTTTCGATTTCCTTTACGATCCGTCTAATGAAGATGAGAAACATTTTCAATAAACATGAACGGCGGGTTATTCAATAATTATTTACGCAAAAGATACGGGGGACGTCACGAGAACTCTCCTACTACAATATATTACAATAGTTTATAAACATTTAGAATATTTTATACTCTCAGTCAAAAATTTTTTCTTTTTTCATGATTTATATTGTATACAAAGTGATAAAACACGGAAAACGTACCGAGGCAAATCCGGATATTATAGTGGAGGAGAAAAGGAAAGAACGATCCTGACACGGAATTGACTCTTGTTAATGAACAAGACAACTGCCCTTTACACAAAATGCTAGAAATGTCCACCTGGTGACGTCGCATCCGTCACGTATACTCTGTCCCGAGTTCTTTGCTGCGCGCGTGTTGAGTGCAACACAAAATGATAGAACCGAGTGCTACGCGGAGCTTAAAACTGGACGTGTTTTGCTAAAACCTCCAGAAAAATCCGCTAACGCAAAACTCAGTGGCAATAAAAAGGCCCAAAACGGACTCTGTAGCGAATAATACTCGTAACGATACGAAAAGAGTTAGAACACCATAAACAAAAATTTCACGAGTGAAGGAAAATCCTGATAAAAAGTCCGGCAAAATCTGTGTAAGTGAGAATTGAGAGATTGTCGTGTCGAAACATTATCAAAAAGGGTCGGTATATTTTTCCTAGCAAATTTACTGTTGTGCATGAGCTAAAGCCTTTATACGATCAGTTTCGTGTGTTGAGTTTGTGGATGGACTCGCAGAAGATGAAAGACTGTATGGATATTTTCAACATCACGCTCCGTCTTCAGAACTACGAAAGTGAACGAAGCGGAGCGAACAGTCAGGGCAAAGTTTTTTTACCTCATCGGGGATGAATCGGAGAGGCAGGAGTATAGTTGCACACGGGAACAGTTACAGCAGATTTTACACTGGAAACGCTTTTGCTGCTATGTCAGAGCCTCCCTCCCTCAGAGGCAGAGAGAGAGAGAGCTGGCGCTTCGCGTGCATCACGCGTGTTTTGATAAATCGAGCATCGAGGTCAACGGTTTCGCCATATGTCCAGCATTTTGTGTGATTCTCCTGTTCATTAACTTACTCTTAAAAATATTTCAATATTGCCCGCCCTGTACAATACATCATTCTTTCGTGACATACAAAACGTTTTAAAATCTATTTGCTTTTTATAAAAATTACAATTAATAACCCTCTGTAAAAAAAATATATTTTTGTACTTCCGTAAAGGGACACGACAAGGGAAACATTAAAAATTATTCTTCTACACGCATTTCTGCATTAATGAATAAGTCGTATTTAGAAGAATTTTAAGAAGCATTCTTTAATTATTTTTGTACTTCTGCCGATGCAGAATACAATCTTTTAAACTTACAAAAATCGATCAAAAAGGATAAAATAATATATACTGGAATTTTGTTTTTTATTTTAAACCAAACATCTCCGGTCATTTAAGCATTATAAAGACTGTTTAAGATTTGGATGAAATACGTTCTGTGTGATGAGAAAAGGAATTTGGAAAATAAATTAATTTTGAAATATCACGAATAGATGAAATTGAGTTGAGCTAAATTCAATTCTTGTATTCTTTTCTGTATACTTTATAGAGGTCACCCGACATTCTGCGGAGGTATCTAAAATTTGCGTTCGGAGTTTTCCTGAACGACTTGTTTGTAACAAATTCGTTATTTGTTTCTATTATTCGTATAATTTACTTCCAAAGTAAATCAAATATAATAAAGAAGATAATAGATTGAATGATTTGTGTAACATTACCCTGCACAACTACCGTAAATAGTGGTCAAGGATTCTTCAATTAGGTACCAGTCCTCATTCATTATCTCCCGTTTCTTTTCAACATTCCTCTACTCGCTCAGTCACATTCCCTTCGCTCGCGATTGGCTATCGACACGCGACAGTTGCCGCTCGCATTCCACCGCCTTCTGGATGGCATCTCCCTTTTTTTAATTTTATTTTTATTTTTGTGGCGCGCCAATACGAAATGGAAATGTAGAGCAAGAAAATGGTGAAATGTAATTTAAAGTGACAGAAGATACAACATACAGGTTTTACAAAGCTAACAGGATGTCAGTACAATATTTTTAATCTTCAAGAATTATTAAAGAGGTATTTAAAATTATTTTCGGAAATATGTAAATACGCTTCTTGTTATATAATAACTTGCAGAGCTGCCCGGCATTGCCCAGAAACTTAAAACAATCGTTACTGAACATTCTGGTATTAAAAAGCCTGTCAACAGGTTTTTTTAGCTCATTTTTACCGAAGATCTGAAATAATATTCTAAATTCGTATGTTAGTTTCCATTTTTAATCTGGGGCGACCCGCGGCGTAGTGCCTAACGCGCTCGCCTTCCGTCTTTGGGGATGCCGGTCCGATCCAAGTAGAATTCGTGGTGATGGACGGAGCGGTGTTCGCGGCAGGTTTTCTCAGGGTTCTCCCGTTTCCCCCTGTCTATCATTCCACCACAACATTCACTCGTCACCATCTCACCGCCATAATCATTCATTAATCACCGCTTCAGGGAAGGTGCGGCGGGAAGGGTATCCGGCATCCTAGTATTCCCCAGCCAAACCAGTAGCCCCCTCCTATCATCTACCATATCCATCTAGCGAACCCCGCACTTTGCGGTACAAACGCTCACGAAGAAGAAGAGTTTCTATTTTTAATCTATTCGTGATATTAAATTTTCACTTTTATTAGTTTCAGAAATTAAATACAGCGAAGGAAACGTACCAAAAATTCTCAGTTTTCTGTAATTTTACTTATTTATTTAAAATCATTTTATAACAGAATCCGGCAGAGTGATCTACCCTTTCTTAAACAACAACAAAATGAGCAACATAGAACCAAGTCAACAGTTTATTTTACCATCATACAAACAATATTTGCGATATATACCATTACACGCTGAATTTTCAAAGAGTTTTGAAAATGATATAGTTGAGATATTTTCTAGTGCCCAAACGTTGCAAGGTCTGTAAGACAACCATTTTCGTTTTAACGCTGTACCGTACTCACAAAAATTGCGTGTATCCCAAATAAGATGGATTTCTCATAACCTCGCGTTGGGAAGCGAGTGCATGTTGTTTTCTGGTTCGGAACTCTTGCGTGTCGGCCAACACTGGAGTGACAGCTAATGATAGCTGCCGGCGTGTCACAATCCCGGGAATTTTTTAAAAATGTGTCTGACACAAACACAAAACGTTCTCCACTGAACGCCACATTGGTAACTAAATGACGTGGTCAAGGCCTCCTACAATTACCAGGATGGACTGCTGCGCTCGGCAACTCCTGTCTCGTATACCGACCGACCAACGGAGAAGTATCTTAGCTATCGCTTTCATTCATCAATATTAACAATTCGATTACTTTTAATGAAAGATAGTTAATACTTACCAAGTGGGAGGACGGGCATACAATAACTTGCAGCTAACTTTTTATCTTATCTAGGAACTTATGCACAAAAAAAAATTTTGAATCCGCCTCTGCCTTAGGAATTGCCCTCNTTGATGGGACGGTCCCTTGCTTGCTTCCGGAGAGTAAATTAGTTTATTGTCCTCCACGTGGTCATACGCAGTCTGTACTGTTTTTGACAATAAATAAATTTATTATACCAATAACAAACAAGTTGGAATGCATTTAAACTATGCTTGTTAACATTACTAAATGTAGCATTTTAACAGCTTTGTTGGAAATATATTGTCTTAACATTAAATAGAATGGGATGCACTAACAATCATTGTTAATGAATCAAAAGTTACATATTAAATCATTACGAAATATATGAAATAATAGTCCAATGTACCATAATGTTAAATTGATGCATTAAAACATAGTCATTATAGGTTATGATTAAATCATACTTACAATTCATATATTTAGTTGCCAATGTCGTAGAAGCCAAAAAAAGATATCGCATGATACCACAGTGAATAAATAGTTCAGATTCAATTCATCCAGAGAAATGAATATGATATCAATAACGCACTTCGTTACAATATGTAAGCAATCCACTCATTGAAATGAAGGGAACGTGCATTTAACCATGCCGGCCAACGGTACACTATCGTTACATAACGCATGATCCAGTCTGGTAATTGTAGGAAGCCATGGCGCGGTTTGTACTACTCAAACACTTGACCCTTTATTGTTAAATCCTGGGGTAGCGGCGAGGATTGCCCCCACCTCCCTCGCAAGACTTTTCATGGGGCCCCCTCCTCTTTTAAAAATAGGGTCTCGTGACTTACATAATTATTCACAATTATCACATATGCATTAAATGAACTACTAAATCACTGTCAGTATAAAACATAATTTGCATTATTATTTCTTGTTACTACTTATAATTTCACTCAAAAGTATATGTTTCTATGGATCTGTCTCACTGTAATTTCCTACGTCACCTGATTTTATGCTTTGCCGGAAACAGAAAAACTACTAAAGAGAATTCGTTGAGTCTGGGAAGCGACAATCCCAATCTGCGCGTAACCACTAAACTTCACTTCCTGTCTGACTTACAAAAATATTAATGACAACAAATTGTATAAATTTATTCCTTTTTATTTATTAAATCATGTTCAGTATAAGGCTGATACGAAAATTAGTGTCTACTGTAATTTTTATCTTTCATTTTATTTTAATTTTCTTTCCACGGTGGGGCCCACTGCAGGCCCTGCGGTATCCCATGCCCTGTCGCCGCCATTATTTCAATATAATAGTGACTTGTAGTGCTATCTGTTATCCCTCGAGAGAACTCCTGAGTAGCATTGTAGGCAGAGGTGGCGAACGGCGGGCGTTCCTCCCACGGGAGGTTTATTAGTGACAGACAGACAACTGGAGCCTCGAATCCACCGCATACCGGAAGCCGTCGTGCTCCGTGACCACAGAGGTTGTCGCATGGGAAACGCACACTTGGCTTTCGATTTCAACCTACGATTAATGAATTGCCGCATTTACACAAACGCAAGGCTCCATCTTATCTGACAGAACTTTGCCAAAAAGGACCGCATCATTCGGGAATCGTTCTATATAATTCCCTGCCCAAGAATATAAAAGACATTATGAAATTGAATATCTTCAAATCCGCGGTTAAAAACTACCTCCTGCACCAGTGCTTCTACACTGTAAAAGAATTTATTGATTTTAATAAAAGTTAAATTCGTCTTGTACTTTATCACGCCATTGCTGTAGTACTTTTTTTAAAAATAACTTAGAACAATTTCAAAAACTATTTTCTTGCATGGTTGTGTTGACGTATGGCTCATATTAATTTAGTTTTATTTGTACTCAACTTTGGCACGGTTGTGTACATTAATTCTGTAGCCCCATACTTGCCCGGGTTTTTCTCCGTTTTTCCTTCTGACAGAGGCGGATTTCTTATACAGGTTCTCTAGGCTTTGTCTAGGGGCGTGTTTATTGTAACAATAAATCGTGAATTTAGTGTTTTTTTTTTCAACTCTTATGATTTTTAAACACTATACTCAGAATAATCTATAGTTCGATAATAACTTGTACATGTAAATTTACAAACATATTTGCGTTAAATTACAACTATATTGACATTATATATGTATTATAACTCGCAGCTAACTTTTTATCTTATCTAGGAAATTATTCAAAAAATTTGAATCCGCCTCTGCCTTTGGACTCAATGATTGGAATTGATGGGATGGTCCCTTGCTTGCTTCCGGAGAGTAAATTAGTTTATTGTCCTCCACGCGGTCATACGCAGTTTGTACTGTTTTTTGACAATAAATTTATTATTATTATTATTATTATCATAGACGAGGATGCAGTTATTATCTGTAACAGATGTTGTTTATTGTAAGAAAAGTACGTTCGTAGTCACGGCCAGTTCTTGAAACTATGTACCAAAAAATGACGCATTTTGAAACGTTTTTCATGCCTGTGATGCTGATACAAGTCCTCTTCTTAATAGAGTTGTAAATGATGACTAGTGCAATCAACAATCAGTCTAGCGACGACCTCCTCGTTACGTACGGTTTATCCTGGTACAGCCGTCCACGTCTTAATTGGCTTCTTGGTCTAAGGAAGTGTTTACATATTGCGAGAGAACTTTATCAATAAAACGTATATCCCCTCCCTAATATAGGACACCATAAGCCTTTTTTAAATTCCTATTCCCCCGTATTTCTTACATTAGATTCAATTTCGCAAAATTACAAATCAAAATTATCCATTGTTTTTTCTAAAATAATTTTCGATAATTATGCGTCGAAAAATGAGCTTCGAATTAATACAAGGAAGGAATGAACGAAACTGAAATACCATAAACTTCATAAATTATTATTGAAACATCGCTTTTGATTACAAAAAAATATATACTTGTTTCCTTTCCAAAGAATACTTTATTTCCCCAATCCACCGCCCACGTAAGACACATTGTTAGATTTTAGAAAACTCTTCTCATCTCTCTAAAATATCTTGTGTGATTTATGTTCACCCCGCATCTACTGTGGAATATAAATCTCAATGACATTAAGAGGAACTGCGTACGACGACGTACTTGTCAACTTTCCACCCTCTCAGTTATTCAACACCCAAAGAACAGAACTCAAATCTACTTTTTCCATCATATGATAAATCACTTGAATTCCTAGGGATTCTTCCCAGACGATAACGCTACTAACCCTCGGTCCCATACACATTTCTTAGCTACGTGTTATGTTTTAAGATGAAGGGTTTTTATTTTAATGTGATAACGAAAGCAACGTTTCGATTCATTATTTTTCACGAAGGGCATTTTTTTTACATTCGGCTGTCGTCAGATAAAGCGAAAGTTACGGAGATCCTCTAGAGGTTGCATGAACCCGAAACACGCGAGATAATTTGTCTCCCATTTCTTTAGTTCTTTTGCTATATTTATTTATGAACCCACGAGAAGAATTCTGTCAATACATCTTTTTAACCTTTTTTGTGTGTGTGTGTGTGTGTGTGCGGGGGGGGGGGAGAAGCTTAAGTAACTGTTAGTTTGTTAATATGAATACACATATTACGATTAATTTTCAATATATCTCTATATAGTTTATAGTTTTAAAATTGATGCATTTTCTTGATTTGTGCTTCTTCTATCACGGGTTTGGTGAAATGCAAAATACGAACAATTTCAAATTAAGAAGCTGTCTGTTTTAATTTAAGAGCTTCTCCTTCGTGGAAATTGGAAACGACCCTCGTACAACACGAATCCCACTCAGCGCTAGGAAACTTCTAGAAGTGGAGAGAAGACGTGGCCTATCCTGAACCAATGAGATTTCAACGTGTGATTTGTTGATGTTAACATGTTTTCCCAGAGATTCAGTGTTTTGTGAAATCATTCGTTCTATTACAATTTACAATGAAATATTTCAGTTCTGTAGAAATATCCTCCATACTGAACAATGACAGATCTATGACAGGCGGCTAAGGCGGCTATGGCCCGGACCTCAACTCTCAAGAGACAAAGGCATATTTTCCACTTTAAACCGCTAATAAACTTGGCTACTATTTAATATTGTTAATTGTTGATTACCTGTTTGATGAGTTGATATATTACATTTCAAAGATGTTTGTTTTGATATAAAATCATGGTAATCCATGTGGTCCTCCAATTTAAAATCTTTTAATTATTAACATGAAGATACCTTCCACTGCCATAGCTTCCAGAGTGTGTGTNGGGGGGGGGGGGGTACGGTTCATGCTCGAATGGTAATTGTAATCCCTTCAATTTGTCGCTTGCACAGTAATTAGAAATGAATTGACAAAGAATTGATGCTGCGGATTATCCTCTCGTAGCGTTTGAATCCAGAGCGAGCGTTCAACACGAGGTCGCCTGAGCGAAACACAAAGAACTGCTGCATCTCTTTAATTAAAATCGCCACGCTCTGTTCAATTATTTCCCCCCCCCTCTTCTGTCTCTTTGAGACAAAATATATTTTATTCCACATTATCGAGCATTCTACTATTTCATAAATCTAAATCACGGGAAATTCCTCTCATTACTCTAGAAAATATAGAAATTTGTTACTTCTACAAATAGAAATTTTAATTTTTGATAGGTGTAAACGTAATGAAATGCAGGTCCCGGAAACAAATAAATTAAATGTATAGTTAAAGAAAGCCCTGAAGAACCTTTTTATTGTGCTTTAGTAGTGTTTTTGTAGTTTTTAGAAGAAATATATGTTTGAAGTTTTGGTTCGACTTTTAGATAGACTTGTGTCACCAATTGTTGGGATGCAAATGCTTCTAAATATCGTTTTGTAGGTTATATCAATTTTTTACGTATTACTTTCTCATATACAAAGTAGGATATAGAAAGTTTTATAATCGTGAAAAAATTCGAAAGCGAGATTTTGACGGAAATATTCGTTTTGGCGATCTCAGATTCTGGAAAAGTAGTTTTTGGCATAACGTCCGTCCGTCCCTCCGTCCGTCCGCAGGGATCCTGAGTAAATGGGTGAATGTATTTAATTCATATTTCGTATTTTCGATAGAATTTACTTGTTGTTGATGGACGTGTTCTAATTTGTTTTTCCTTTAAAACAAGGGAAGGTCCAAGTACTCTTTCGAATGTTTCTCAAAAACCGTTCCAACGATTCTGCTTAAATTTTCTGTACGTAAAGTACAATTAGCACGTATTACATCTGCATTAGCGGTATTTCTCTTGAAAGTTTGGTATAGAAGCAGTAAAATAATTTCTATCTGCTACACTTACACATTATTTTACTGATTCAACAAGTTTGAATAATATTTTGGAGAGTAAATGGACCAAACAGACGTAAACAAGCTCTTTTCGTAAACATAAATGGTAGATATGAAAATGATAAAATTCATAGGACGACAGCAAACGCTCTGCAGATACAAAAATACATAAATTTCTGTTCGCGATGAAATTACCTTTACATCACACTTTTACGATATTTATAAGTCACTATATGTTTTGAAATAATATTATAAATATTAATTTTACTTTCAAATAAAAGACAGTAATAAGTTCATCTAGTGACTTCGAACGTGAATAGAACACTAGAAGACCAAAATATAGAGGACCTTTCACTATTGAATTTTTTCTCACTTTATGCTGCAGACCGACAAACGTATATGAGAAAGTATGTTATTGCACCACTAGTTTATATTTGAGTAACTTTAAGTATAGTGAAGGGAAAACAGAATGAAATGAGTAGATCGAACAATAGAGTTAAAATTCGCACTAAATATTGGTAATCGGAAAAAAATGTCTGATGTTATGTGGTCAACTTTGGATTCCTTGAGACACTCATCTCTCTATTATGGCAAAAAAATTGTCAATAGACGACAATAGGTGTTCAAGAAGAATAATTTCCGCAACAATTCAAACCCTCACGTGACTGAAGTCGCGGTATCTGAGCTGGCGTTCCTATTAATAAAACTTTCCTGTCTTTAAATGTTGGGTTAAAATATCAATAGGGAATAAAGTCTTCTTTTTGTGGGGCTTTACGGCTCATGTCGACATCAAAGGTCATTGGAGCCCTAACACTTTTGTAGAGGTAGGGAAAATGCAGTTACGCACTAGGGACAGCCAACATGACTCTCCCCGCGTGTGGGACTCGTCGAATGATTCAACCCTACCCACTAAAAACCCTCCTGATCTACAACACACCAAAAACATATCTCACAACATACATCAAATGGAGGGGGGGCACATAACATGAGGGGGGACAAAGAATGAGGGGTAGGACAGAAAATGAGAGGAATGAGGAAAATGAAAGATACCCTAGCCCTAATGGCGTCGGGATCGAAAAGAACAAGAGGTGACCGAGGGAGGTCAGGAAAGAGAAAGGAAGGAGCATGCAACAAGTAAGTGGAAGTAATGCCAGACTCAGCTCGGGGCCCCGTGTTCGCCAAACACGTACTTACGAGATGTAAGTCCCCTGGGGGGAAAAGCCTATAATTAACCACTATAATGTTCACATTTATTCAAATATTAATGGTTTTTTTTGTCTTTTCTTCGCCTTTTAAAATTGTATTGTTTGCAGTTGAGGATGTAGATAAAGAAACCTAACCCAGAAAAAGTTTATGTTTTAGGTGAACCAGTTGAATGGAGACCGAACTGTAGAGAAGAATAAAAATCTTTCTCTAACTAAGTTGAATGTGTTTCATGTCCAAATCACGTTACAATCATTAACAAGAAGCAACTTAATCTCAGCTTAACATTATCAGTCCATCTCCGTGTGTGATCTAACCTCAAATCCAAGTTTAATTTTTCAGTAAACTATTTGACGGAAAGACAAGCGAAGATAATTTGCAGTCTGAATTGCAGAGTTTCTTTTTCTGCTATTTGCTAACATCCTCATTTCATAAAGCTCTTTTTCCAGTTTTGTAGTTGTTGTTTTTTCGTAGCTGCAGAGAGATTATGGACATTTGAACTCAATTTTTGTTTCTTCTAGACCTTTACCTCATTAGCGTTCGTTGAAAGGCATCGTTTTCTGTTTTCTGCCGGAAGCAACAACACTCGGTGATTCCCCTTTTTCGTAGAAAAAAAAGTGAGCTGGACACAGCGAAAGTGCTTAGAGGAGGAGGGGGAGGACAATGCGAAGCCAGAGGAAGAGACAGTCTCCGCTCCGCCTCGAAGGTTAGGGACGTCGCATGCACTCGACGTGCGTTCTCACGCAGAACACAACACTATGCCGCCGCGTGAGAACGACCGTTTCGGAAGGTTATGCGTATTCTCAAGGCAAGTAACGCGCGGTAAAAAAAAAAAAAAACAGGATCGACTTTAAAGATTTCAAGAAGAATGAAAGAAGGATGTGGTGCTGCGTGCTAGTACAACCTTTTATTCTTTTGTGAAAATATTTTCGCCAGCTTCACTGGCATAATCAGTGTAAAAATAATAATATAAACAATGTTAATGAAATGCTACGCAGAAAAATTAATTGTTAAGATTATTCAATGACTTGATTTGATATTTAATTAAAGTGAGAATATAATAAAGTTTTTAAAATGTTTTGAAAACAGAGCAATATGACAACAAAATGAACAATATAGGTAATATTCCCCATTCATGGTTTAATAATATGGTTACACTGTTTCCTGAACATTTTGAAAACTTTTAACAACATTAATAATTGTTTTTGCTGTTGCCATGGAGAAAATATGTCCCTGGATTCGGACGACTTTTCCCCCAAAATATCCAAAATAGAATAAAAAATGTTTTGGGTAAGTTGATTCGTTCTTGTTTTTAGAGTTAACTGTCACTTGATGGACAGAAATATTTACTATATTTACGAAGTTAGGAAGAAATACGTAAACCCCTAAATTATGTCAATGACCAAAAAACGTGAGTAATTACAACTTAAGAAAGGGATAAAAGATTTTGTCTGTAAACGGATGTATTTTATTAAGTCTAATTTCAAATGCCAGTAAAAATATTAAATGCGGCCCCGATTGGCAATACGTTTGGTTTTGTTCTCAATTATGCACATGATATTGTTATGATTCTTACGTTTATTCGTAACAAAATTCACATTCGTATTTCAAATTTTCTGAACTTTTTTCTAGAGGGTTAGTAAAAAAGTATTTCAATGGCGTATGATGTTTCTCTTCCCATTTTCGCCAACAATGAAGACAGTGTCGCTTGCAGTGTGTCTAGGAGCTAGAGTTGGTGAAATATTTTTGTCATAATTCCTCGCGCACTCTGCTCTACGAAACCGTATAAAGCATTTCGAAAGTAAGCAAACAGTTTTCACCAGAATATTATCGAATGTTTTAATTTGCGTCCGATGTTATGATGAAGTATCACATGTACAGGTTCTCTAGGCTTTGTCTAGGGGCGCGTTTATTGTAACAATAAATCGTGAATTTAGTGTTTTTCAATTCTTATGATTTTTAAACACTATACTCAGAATAATCTATAGTTCGATAATAACTTTGACATGTAAATTTTTTGCGTTAAATTACAAACATATTGACATTCTATTAGTATTACAACACGTAGCTAACTTTATATCTTATCTCGTAATTTTTGGTGAAATTTTTGAATCCGCCTCTGCCTTAGAACCCTTGATCGGAATTGATGGGATGGTCCCTTGCTTGCTTCCGGAGAGTAAATTAGTGTATTGTCCTCCATGTGGTCACACGCAGTTTGTACTGTTTTTTGACAATAAAAATTTATTTTTATTACGTAAATGTTTGTGGAAAGAAAAAACCGTGTTACGAAGTAGCGAACCAATAAAAGCGCCGTCGCATTCCCAAACAGATGTATCATCCGTTCGAGGCGGAAGGAGGGTCTAGCGGTGATAGCGGAAGTGTCTGTGACGCAGATCCGTCACGCAGCTGCTTCGACTCTTTTGACGAATCAGAGGATAATGAAGAGGGCGGGACAACTTGACACGTCGCGTTTTCTCTTCTTTATCGAAACAAATCGTCCTTCAACTTATATAAAATACGAGGAATAGTTTGTGTTAAATTAAAAATTTGTATAAAATAATATGACAAAAAAACGTATTAGAAAAAGCGTTATCTAGAATAATGGGTGAAGTAAAGAGAAATTGTGTAAAAAATGTATTAAATTCAAACTTCACAAACTTAAAAAAAGAAGTAATAGAGACTTCAATGTCCCTCTCAATTACTCTTCGCTTACTCACGTTTCGATTGTGAAAAAATACATTCACTTTAAACCCAAATATTCTTGAATATTTAAATACGCTTTTGTCAAAAAAAATGCAGATGTTTTGTAGTTATTGGCCAAGATTAGGAAAAATGTTCATTTTTGGTAACCCTGAAGGGTTACACGGAGGGTGTAAGGGAAGCATTGTGATAGGTCGAAAAAAGTCTGAGATCTCTTCGGATCTTTACAAATCGCCTCCACAAAAGTCTATTTTCAAATTTGGCAAATGATCTTCAATGTCGTATGTAGAGAATTTTCATATTCCTCCGATAACTCACAAACGAATCGATGCATCGAAACCAAACTTGAGATTTGACTTTGAATGCGTCGTTGGGGCAAAAGAGAAGAAACTCATTCTGCCTTCATTTACGTATTGCGCTCCACTTCCGCTTTCTAAATATTCAAAATTTTGAAAATATGAATACAAAAATTTTGATTGGTCAGTTAATTTTGATTTATAAATTCTGGTCTTGTCCCTTATACTACATACCAACCCAACCCTAACGACGTCCACGCGTTACGAACAGCTAACACCCTTGTAAGGCTTTCGCACAAAATGCATGATTTTTTTTTTTTTTTTTTTCGCGAATAACGGGGAAAAATTAATTTATTTTTTTTCAACCTGAGCCGTTTTACTCAATTTCAACTAATTTCCGGAACGTCTATCAAATGATTTAGATATAAGTTGCGAACAAACTTAGAACAATTCATCTTATTCCGATATTTTTCCTTCCTTCCTGACAGATATCGTAAAGCAACGCTATGCGCCTCGTCCTCTATTCCAATAGCGCACCGACCACAAGACGATCGTCGCGGACAACAGCAATAAACCAAGGTCCCCCGTCCTCACTGCTTCATGACCACCTCCTCGTTGTACTCCCAACCATAAACTCAACAGTCTCTAGCAGCCAGCATACGATATGGTCATTTCGAACGTTTTACAAGTTCCAAGCGTCCGAGCTCCGTGCGGTGGATGGAGCGAGCGTGTGAATTCAAGGTTACTCTGCTGCTGCTTCTTCGTTTGCGAACGGTCATTTCTTTCTTTTTCATTTGTTCACTTACTCACTTCTTTTGAGCAAAATTTCTGCCGATATATGTGACCTTTAAGTAATCTTTTATTATACCTCAGTTCGGTATTTTTGGACTTATATTATAAACCCATCCTGGCCCGGGTTTTTCTCCGTTTTTCCTTCGGGTAGATGCGGATTTCTTATACAGGTTCTCAAGGTTTCGTCTAGGGGCGTGTTTATTGTAACAATAAATCGTGAATTTAGTGTTTTTTCAACTCTTATGATTTTTTAAACACTATACTCAGAATAATCTATAGTTCGATAATAACTTGTACATGTAAATTTACAAACATATTTGCGTTAAATTATAAACATATTGACATTATATATGTATTATAACTCGCAGCTAACTTTTTATCTTATCTAGGAACTTATTCAAAAAAAATTGAATCCGCCTCTGCCTTTGGACTCAATGATTGGAATTGATGGGATAATCCCTTGCTTGCTTCCGGAGAGTAAATTAGTTTATTGTCCTCCACGTGGTCATACGCAGTTTGTACTGTTTTTTGACAATAAATTTATTATCTACTTGAGATGATAACTAACGGAGGTGCCGTCAATGTTCGTAATGTGGGAAGACATCTTGTTACTAGCGCTATGACAATTTTTAACTCTTCGTTTTCAAAGCCTCTGTGCGATCAATTAAGCAATGATCTATTTCGAGAAGAAAACTTCGTTCCAATGTTTCTGCCATTTCAGTCTTTCTCGTACGGTCCCTTAAATTTTAGAAAAATATTTTTATTTGAAAAAAAATCGAATTTCATGATCCATTTAATCCCATGTAAAAACTGATTGCATGCGACAAGTCGTGTCGAGGGCCTAGTTGCGCGTAAAATGACAACTTCTGATCTGCCTTTGCCATTAAATAACACATTACGTTCTGTTCTGTGAAATTTTATTTATATCACAAGGAAAATAGATTTCATTAATTGTGCTCGTAAATTATTGAAATAATTTTGCTTTCTTCTTTGTTTCAGGTAAAGAAGAGATTCTGCCAAAGAGGAAGTATTAGGTCTCGTTCTCAGCGACTTATACAAAATTTGTGAGTGCCTCAAATTCAATTCAAAATTTATTTTTAAACTCAGTCTCTCTCTGTCGGTAAAAACATTTATTTTTGCTGTTATGTCATCTGCTAATTCATTTCGTCTGCATTTGACAATCATCTGAGCGTGATCTGTGTGTGCAATGTCGAGTCCGCTTATTGCCGGTTCCGATTCGACATGCCTTCACTAGGACGTGTTTTACAGTATGAACGATCGTTAGGCACGCTAGCTGACGTCTTTGCGATTCGGAGATTTGATATTTTAAGATATTATCTTACATTTTTATGACATGAAATGCAGAAGGAAGTAATATTATTTCTCTTCCAGTTGTGCAAAAAAGTCTTTCATAACGTTTCAGCTGTTCTGTATTCTATAACAGCAAAAGCACACTGTTGTTCCACTTCCCTTGGTCATTTTTTATACTCTTCCAGTGGGTGCGGACGCCACGGGACGGTTTTTGGCAAAGTGAAGTCCAGCGAATAAAACTATTAGCTTCTTTATTTTTAACATTTTTTTATTTATAACATTTTTCTCATCAACAAATTAATATTGAATGATAGATTGTTGAGGACATGTCATAAATGAAACTATTGTATATAGCCATGGCGGTGTAAAATAATTGTTATATTTATGACCCGTCCTCAACAATCAATCCTTCATGATCAATAACGGGGTCAACAATGAAGAATGTTTTAAAATAATATTGTTACATGCTGGAAAAATGCAATAGTACATTTCTTTAGTTTTAATATTCAGCACTACAATAAAATGTCTTCACATTGTAATGTACGACGGGGTGATTGCAAATACAATTTCACCGGTCATGCCGCGTTAAATATTAATTCTGGCAGCGCAGATTTAAAACACTTGAGGTAGAATTCAATCACTAAAACATCTGAAACCGGTGTGAATGAGCACAGTGACATGTCGTACTTATTGTGATTTCAACTTGAAAAACATACCTCATCGGCCATTTAAAAGAGATAATTGTAATTATAATTGATGTGGAAATACATTGCGCCTTACGGAGAAAACAATTATTTATAAAATGAGACCAACTTTTAAATCACGAAAGTGATGGGAGTTTACTTTGATTTGTAGTAAATTTTCTGAAGTATTTTTACATCACTTTTATCTATAGGTCACATCTGAGAAAGATATTTTACTTTCTTCGAAGAGAGATGCATAAATCACGAAGCCGTTGCGCTCGGCTGCCATGTTCTTTCATGTCCGCCATGTTTTCTCATGTCCGCCATGTTTTTTCATGGCCGCCATGTGCTTTTCGAACGATTTAAGCGAGTACCTAAATATTGTTTGTACTACATTATTAACTGATAGATACAAATTAAATCGTGTTTTTTTCTTTGTTATTATTCACATTGTTGTGTATTATGACAATTAAAATAAAAATAATAAAGAAAACAGTTATACGTTTCAGTGTTGTGACTCACTTGGATTAAGGGCTGGTCTCTCATTAAGTCGTACTCTCCCAATGTTTCATGAAATATTTAATGTAAAATGTTCTTTACCTGTAACAGCACTCACGGACAACGCTGTTAAATGACATCTGGACAGTCTGGAGGACAAATATTATGTCATCATATCGACCGTGAAAGATTCAAAGATGCACTTTCCACGTCGATCGTTTATATTGAAATAATTCTACGTGTTCTTTAACTTTTAATTTCCGAAATTGAGGATAAGCTTCGATTGCGCGGCTGGAAACGAGTGTAAAGATGTGGTTTATGCAAATGGAAAAGCATTCGCCATCCTTTTCATCAATGGAGTCATCACCGGTGCAATGATGACCGCAACGCGACCGAAAATACCTTCTGTTTTAATAAATAAAAAACTGCATAGTATCATTACATATTATTTATACACTAATGTGTAAATCATCAAAACCAAACCTCGGCATACAATTATCAGAACAGGTTAATGACGAGAATTACAAATGCAGTAAAGCCTCATTCATCCGGACTCCCTGAGACCTGCTGTGGTCTGGATTCTGTTCTGAAGGGAAAACTCCTGCCTTTCATATCAGTTAAGTTTCAAAACTACAGTGTACCCTCTTCGACTCGAACCCCTTCACTCGAAATCCTCTGGATGACGAAGAAATTAGCGAATTCCCTTACGTTGAAGAACAAAAATCCCTACAACTCATTATTTAGACGCTACAACTCGAACTCAATATGATTTCCGTGTGATGTACTATCCATACACATCACGCTCTCTAACTCGAACTACAAAAATTCTAACGCGAACTCTTATTACTCGAAAAAAAGCTAGATGTAAACTTTGGGGCCTCTGTAATTCGAAATTGTTTTCGCAAGACACTTTTAACTTCAAGCAATTACTTTCGTTGTCGTCAATAACCAATTCCAAAAAAATAATTTCGTACTTTCATTGAAAGATTTAGTGACATCGAAGACAACATATTTAGTGCCTTGCTTGCAATCGAAAGTGCAGTTGAATTGTCAATTGTGTTAATTCCTTCACTCAAAAGAAAATTACAGATTCATTTTAATACATGCATATTTTCAAGTTAATCCTTTACCGTAAAATAACCTTTATACATGTAATCATGTGCGACACATATGTAGTAAAATAAATATCTATAAGTCGATTTTTTAATAAGTCTTTAATAACATATACCTCTATAAGACGAAATTGATCATGTTAAAAACTCATCTGGAAGTCCTCTGTAACACGAGAACTCGTTAACTCGAAACTTGTAACCTTTTCCTCGCAGTTCGAGTTAAAGAAGCTCCACTGTATTTATATAATATCACGAATATTTTCTTTTCCAAACACTAAAATGTGGGCATGCTGTTTTTCTCACGTTCCTCCACAGAAGGGTATGGTGATGTACCCCCATGGTCATTAAGAAAGAGGATTTCATTTCAATCGATTTGAAACAAAACTCGTAGGATCGGATGGAGTATTCGCGTGTTATCACCACTCCAGAGCTAACTGTCGAATTTATTTTGATCAAAAAACAAACATTCCTCAGAGCTAAAAGAGTCAATTTCACATCCGGTGAGACTCTCGCCAGTTCCCGCGTCACTCCCTGCCGAGACGCGTCTCGCGTCAGACGAAGAACCAAGTGCTGACGATTCGCTACAAAATAAAACAGACAAAAAGCTCATTGCCACCGCAATATAAGAAAATTAACTGAACGCGTGTGTAAATAATTCAAGGATGGAAATAATTAAAGAGGATGTAAAAGTGTCCAATTAGTGTGTTTCGAAACAGAAAAGGATTCATCTGTGTTGATGAGGGATAACAAAATGTGATAACAAAAGACGATTATCCCCGAGTGAAAAAATCGCAACAACTAAACTATAGATGTCTGAGAACTATAGAACAAGAACTTGCAGAAACAACTGAATCAGAAGGGCGCAGATATCGTGAGGTTCTTACGACGCCCGCCATGCTGATGCTCTTAGTCAGTTAACAAGAAGAACGATTCTTTCCTCGGAGTGAACGAAATGTCGAATTAGAGTAATGGCAAATGGCAGCTCAAAGCATCAACATGGACGCTCTAGGTCACGTGATCTCATCGACGCTCGTCTTTTGTCTTAAAAGGCAGTCGGAACCTTTTATCTATCTACGGCCTCGTATCTGGTAAAAACAGTGACGAATTAAAATTGTTCGACGTGCGTACTTTGCCCGTGCCTCTAGCACGCGACAAGTGATTCCGGGTAGACAATTTTATGAGACAACCAGAGAACAGCGAACGTCACGAAGAATGCTATAAGATAACTACAAAGACGCTTATAGTTCAGCATTGTATTTTTATATTGCGGAGTAAATCAGCGAACCTATATATTTATATACTGACAATGGTGAATCTGGACTTCTTTTATACACGCGTGGGGGTGTAAATTTGCTGGGAAAAAATATCTTTACAGTATATTAAATATTACAGTTAATTATATTAGCTATAGTGTAAACGTTGGGAGTTGTAGCCTTTCAAAAGTATTTCTGTTTGAGATTCAGTAAAATATTTTATTAATTTAATTGAACGTAAATAATTATTCTTTGGGAGAGTGGATTTTATCCTCCTCTTTTCTCTTTGTATTAATGATATTAAAACTAACTGTGGTTTAGTAAATTCTCGAAGATTACTTGAAAAATAGTTTCATCATATGTATAAAATAGTTCCGATCATATGTACAAGTTATACATATTGTGATCGTATGTATAACTTGATGTAACATAATAAAATTATACACTTCCTCATAATATCGTTCTTTGAATAATTTTCTACCCGATATTGTCACTAACTATATGTTGTATAAAGTAGTTCCGAAATTAATAAAACACATCATTATAAATTATCATATTTGTATAACTGACATTAATCTTTATCTTGTTCTATTATAAATATTTTCTTGGTAAAACGAGAGGTTTCATTCTCTTTCCGGGGTTCACAAGACGACTCTAAATAAAAGATAATCTCAAGAATGTACGAATTTCGAGAATAAAAAGAGAATCAAAATATATTTGTTCCAATATAATAAATTTCTTCTGAATGGGGTTTCGGAGATGTTGAGTTTCATGGGGATGAGAGATGTTCACGCCTTTCGGAAAACATTCACGGAAACTAATTTATTTCTACGTAGCCTACTTGAAATGTTACCAGCCAAAAGGCGAGAAAAATTATCTTTGCAGTAAAACGGGATCCAGATTATACGGCACACTACAATATTGGTATCCATATCTTGATATAAATATAGCTAACTCTATATACAAGAGATTTTTGTGGTAAGGTCATCTGTTGCAATCAAATCACTTTTTACTTTTTTATTTTAAGGGTCAAGAATAAACATGGTAGCTAACTATGTTTATTTTGCTATTTAATGTTTTATTACCTCTTTCAAGGGCGTTTGAATTTGAATTGTCTTGTAATTGCAAGTGAGTCATCGTTTTCCTTCATATATCATTATTCTTTCCATTACGACACGAATTTTTAAAAAAATTTGTTTGCATTTAGTATTGAATGTCACGTGTACATGGAATGGCGTCATATGACATTCATCTCTTTGCGTCGCAAATCGTTTTCTTCTTCTTTCTCCTTCACTTGTTCACATCGACATGAAACAATCGATTCCTCGAACGTCGTCTTCAATTGTCAGTTTTATAAAGAGCTGATCTCGAACAGAAATCCAACACTTCGAGTGAGAGTCTAGAGAGCGTGGGCAGGTTTCCCCCATTTTTCCGTCAAGCTGGAGCGAGTGTAATTAAATTCATATTAATTCCTAAATATATTTTAATAAATTTGTGTCGAAAAACATTTGGATGTGTTTTTTTTTTCAAATGAAACTACGCATAACTAATTAATTCTACTTCAGTAAACGTCCTTCATATAATCTAATTAATAAGTAATGAAAGACTTACAAGGACCTTTTATGGACTTTGAATAATATTTATCTTTTGTGAAAAGAGCTCACACCTACTTCGTTTCAAGTCGTCGTCAGGTGATTCAAATAATAACAAATTATGACAAGAAACATAATAACAGATCAATTGAACATGATATTAAGCATTAATATAAACACGAAATATGTTAACGAAGATGCAGAAATTCCACAAACATGTTGTAAGATTGTATAGTGAATACCCGATAGTTTTTTGTGTCAGTGCGTAAATTCAAACTCCCATGTGTATTTATGCAAAATATGATAATATATATAATAAATCATTTTTGAAAGAGAGTCTTCATATGTATATTTGAATAACGTGTCAACCGGGGTAATGGCTACACTCGTAATATATTCGCTCTTATCCCACGGAGACACAGAAGCCATCTATCGCGAAAGCAAGCAGTTACGACTCTGTATTTCGTTTTCCCAGAAAGTGTTTGAGGGATTTAGTATTATGAATCACTCATGTAATGGAAACACTTGTGTAGTATCATTGGTTTTAACAATGGTTTATTTTCCTCCACTTGGCAATGCAGTTTGTAACTCCTTTTTTGGCTCTAAATTTATTTATGTATTTATTAATAGAAGATGATATATTCTTTAGAATATAAGTAAAATTGTTGTTGGACCGGAAGGTGACGGTGAAATTTTTCGAGATTGTGGTGACAGAAATATCACGAAATATTAACTACCCAACGAAACAGGAGTGCGAATTCTTGTTTAAACGATCCGCCTCGCAATGGACGCCATAGTGTCTTCTTCGCTGCCCGGTGATGACGTCAAGTTTTTTGTTGCTGCCGTTAGTTCCAACAACTTGAAGGTCATTAACTCTTCAAAAATGTCTTGCTCCTAGCGCAGCCCTGGTGTCTGCTGTTTGACTCGGGAAATTTCTCTTCGGTTCACAATGCTTGTTTTTGTAATTCGAATATGAAAAAAATATAACAATATTGTTATTGGTAAGAAAATTCTTATATCTTGTAGGCGTTATATATAAATGATTTGTTTCAGCTTTTTACTCTACATCACAGCATATAAAATTAAAAATAATTGTTGATAACATCTGGTAGATTGAATTTTTAATTCATTTGATTTATTAGTGTTAAAATAATATTTGTGAGTAAATGAGTTTCTTATCATTTGGTGGTTAGTTATTTATGGTACTGTGGATCTTAACATTTGTGAGGTTGTGTTAGAGCCAAAAAAAAATATTTTTCCTTCTTCGATAGTGTTTTTTTAAATATCTTCATTGTTTTTATCGATACAAAGAGATTAGCGTCGTGTTCTTGTTTGTCTACTCTTCAATTTAATAAATTTATTGTCAAAAAACAGTACAAACTNAAACTAATTTACTCTCCGGAAGCAAGCAAGGGACCATCCCATCAATTCCGATCAAGGGCCCTAAGGCAGAGGCGGATTCAAAAATTTCAGCAAAAGTTCCTAGATAAGATAAAATGTTAGCTGCGAGTTATAATACATATATAATGTCAATATGTTTGTAAATTTACATGTACAAGTTATTATCGAACTATAGATTATTAAGAGTATAGTGTTTAAAAATCATAAGAGTTGAAAAAACACTAAATTCACGATTTATTGTTACAATAAACACGCCCCTAAACAAAGCCTAGAGAACCTGTATAATAAATCCGCCTCTACCAGAAGGAAAACCGGAGCAAAACCCGGGCCAGGATGGGGCTACAGAATGAATGTACACAACCGTGCCAAAGTTGAGTACACATAACACTAAATTAATATGAGCCATACGGCAACACAATCATGCAAAAAAATGGTTTTTGAAATTGTTGTAAGTTATTAAAAAAGTGCTACAGCAATGGCGTGATAAAGTACAAGACGGATTTAACTTTTATTAAAATCAATAAGTTGTGATCCTAAAAGTATATTGCAGTTATTATTATTATTATTATTATAATAATAAATTCCGATCGCGATTCGAAGCTCGTCCGCATTCTCCTTTCTTCTCGTGTGTTGGATGACCGCTACCTCATCCGCCCCAAGGCCAACATCTCCTGCTGCTGCGTTGCCCGTCCCACCTTCAAAGCAGCGAAAGGCAAGTCGCACGACCACTTCGCTCCCAAGCAGCCTTGGCCGTGTGCATTCCGCCTGCTTTCAATCCAATGAGGAGTTTTCGCATTCGACAAGGTCAACCACTCATAACTGGCCCTTGTGCTGTTAGTGCCCCGCACACAGCACAAACTATCGCGCGGTGTCTCCTGATGCGCTGAACATACTGACGATGGATTTGTATGTTCAGAATATTAAACATCGACAGACATTAAAAACAGGAGAAATAACTATAAATGAAGAACGATTACAAAGAGAGGATAGAACAGCAAGAAGAAAGACCCGAAGTTAATTTTGTGGAAAAAAGAAACAGAAAATGGATCGAACCGAAGAAGAGTGTAGTGCAAATATCTTACAGAGTGTGGAGATTTTAGGGACTATTTAAAAAGGTTTGAGAAGACCGACAACAATATATGACAATGCAATACAGCAGAAGAAAGCTTAGAGCATATCCCGTGGGAATGCCCTATATACGGACCAGAAAGAGCTGAATACATCGAGGAATACAGCAGACAGGATTTCTTGAACTTAACACAAGCATGGACTCTCATACGAACACAGAAGGAATATAAGATGTTAATTGAGACGTACACATAGAAAGTAACACAAAATCGCAGAGCAGTATTTAGAGTAGATCGGCGCACCCGTCTCCGTGGCAGGGACGGACAAAACACTACAGCAGAGTTTCGCAAAGTAAACACATCGTGCAAAAGAACAAAAAAATTGAAGAACCTTGTTTTGCAGAAGCCACGTATACAAGGTGACCAGAAGGTCAAATCAAGAAAACAAATTGCTCTTCTAATGAATGAAGGAATCTACTCTTCACACGACAGCAAGGGAATCGAATATCACCAATGGAAGTTCTCATATGACTAACAAGGCACTGTGATCACTTGCTCGAATAAAAACTGATATATTGCACGCGGTCCAATTAACTTTGAGTTAATAGAAACCATATGTTTTATTCAGTAAAGTCAAAAACTGCCCGTCTAATCCTGGTTATTGTGACGTTTAGGCGTTATAATGTTGCAAGTATAAGCCTTGCCGGGGCGATGTTACTCCTAGACGCGTTTTAGTCACCTAAGGAAGCCCCACACACGACACGAAACATTGTGATTTTATTTATTATTGTTTGTACTTGCAACATTATTAGTGACAGACTAATAACAAACTGATTCAAATTGTAGATTCGCTGTATCTACAGAAATCATGAACGAAGGAAGTGGTGAGGCAAGATTTACGGGTCATTACTCTTGAAGGGCAGTAACTGAAACTGAAGATAAAACTTATGTGATATAATCTACTTTTTAACGTCACACAGCTAAACACATTTCGTTTCCTCTTACATTTTTTAAGTGCACCAAAGAACCTTCCTTGAAATATCAATTTGTTTTGTAGAATTAAATGGTATTTCAAATCTGTGCTTAGAAATTGGCTTCACTAGTTTTTTTCGCATAACATAATTACATTTTGTATATTCAAAGTAAGGAGAATATTCTTTACGGCTCCTTAACTGCTTATTTATGGCTATTTATCCCATGGAGTTGGAAGAGTCACGGTTATTACACAGGAGTTAACCGTAGGTACAGCGCAGCAGTGCATTGTTCCATTGTTTTCTCCAAACGGAATACACTGGTCCTGTTTTGCGTTCAAAATATTATCGATACTTCTTTGTAAAATGAAACTAGTACTAACAAGGTACTTTGATTAAAATGGCTCTCTGTCAACGAATTTTGGGGTAACGAAGATGTTTTGTTCTTGTTGCGTTTTTTCGCATTCAACCAACTATTCACATTTTTTTCTCATATTTTTATTAGACTTCACTATTATGTTAATTTGTGTTTTTAAATGATTGACGTAAGTACATTATAATATAAAAATGGAGTAATGCTGTAAAACCAGTTTTATTTACATATGTATCAGAATAAGGGTTCGATGTCTACTTCTCCATCCTCATGTCTTCAAATTCGGTTTTGTAAACTTGTATTCCCCCTGTTCCTCGCGTATTTATTTTAATAAATGGTCTTCAGAGCTCTTGAATTCTTAAGATGGGATCTAAACTCCACGAACTTAAAGGCATTTGAACTCGTACTATTCACAGAGTCCGATCGGAAGACATTAAACGGTCCGGATGTCTTAAACGTAAGGAAGAGCTACTTGATGTTTGAACAATGATGACGCAGATCTGTGATTGCACCAGGAGGAATCGGGGACGAAGTAATGCACATTGTCTCAGTGACAGTAGGAAAGCGAACCCTCCAGCTTCTTTTAATATCCTAGTATCTCTTTTACTAACTACTTATTGTTAGTAACATCTCCGCTTGGACCAAGGAGTTGGTAAACCCAGCTAAACGGTCCACCAATTACCTCTTACCTCCTTTCGCTCCATGCAGATGAGCATTAATAGCACTAAGCTACATTTCCCATTTACGTACGCAACAATGAAAAAAGATGAAACCTACGAGCAAATTAGAACCAAGTGTGACGGCATAAGTTTTTGACTGAGATGCTTTTTTCACTTTGTTCCTCGACCTGTTGGCCCCCACCAGGGTTATTCTTCTCTTCCCTTCCTTCCTTTCTTTTTTTGTCGTTTCAAGTAATTGTATTTCCTTCTACTATTCAATTTTGCATTCCTTTCTTATACACATGATCTGCATGTAGTCTTCTTCCATTTCTATCCACTGCTCCCAACCTCGTAAATTGAATTTTCCCTTACTTTTCCCGCGTCTCTTTCAGTCCGAGTGACATCGCACTCCAGCGGAGAACGTTGGTTCGACATCTTCGTTTCACTTTCTTCTATTCTTCTCTTTGTCAAGTAACTAGTGTAAGCGTATTGTCGAACTGAAATAATGAGTCCAATTCATTAGTGAATATTTTGTACAGTTTGTTTGAAAACGTACGTTACGAACACGCGCAGAGTAATACTCTTAGCTTCTCCATCCTCCTCGTATACAAATTATAACCCGAGCTACGAGGACAACAATCCAAGTCATTCTGTTCCATTTTCGACCGGAGTGAGATGAAAAACGACGTAATCATCTGAAGCAACGGACACACATTCAGTTGGCTTGTAGCCGAATGTACGATACCGTCACACCAGCAAAAATGCAATTAAAAACATCCATATTGTGAGCAGATATTTGACGTTGAAATATCTCAGTTTTTCTTCCAAATATTTACGTAAATTCAATTTAAATTAGATTTACCCTCAAATGTGCGACATGTTCCTTTTGCTTCTCATACTTCACTAAACGGTATTCTGTACATCTCATTTCCTTTAATAAACAGATGCAGCTCCAAACTCAGTTTAGGTGGATTGTTTTCCCTTTTTTTTCTGAATATCACCACCTTTATTACTTATGCTGGAAAACACTTTTCTTCGAAAGAAAACTATTCATTTCTCATCATCATTTTTTGTGACGTAACATTACATATCGTAAAATTCGAATGTGTGAGAAGCAAGAACCAACTCGCTCAATATGAGTTCTTAGCGCAAAGTTTCGCAAATTTGTTGAGTGACGGAACACCTTTTAGAAGTTATTAAAATTTCACGGAACACTATATTCATTTTCTAGTTCTAGCATTCCGGCTTCTAGAAGTCTAATAGATACTTTTACATATGTATCAGTACTGACACTGTTAATTGTTTTTATAGTATTTAAAATATGAAGCGAAACATAAAGGGCGTGGAATCATCCACTTCATAAGTTGCAAAATCTGACTTCTAACAGCGTTCGATGTCGCTCTTCATTAGTGAATTTTTGATAAATTTTTAATATTGAAGCTTTCTCTGTATGCGAGGAAATAAATAATATTCTGAGGAGAATTCCGGTCATGAAGTTCTAAAAAAAATATGATACAACAATGTCTGTCAAAGCGTTTTCCGGCTAAATATTTGTAACATTACTTGACCATAACATAAAATTTGTACAGGATCGCCATGTGTTACATTTACGAGAAAATGTTATGTTTGCACTGTGCTAATTAAATTTTCCAAATTTTTTTAAATATTTTTGCTGAACACCTAACTTCCCACGGAACACAGTTTGGGAACCCCTGTCTTAGCGTATTGATATTTTCCACTTGAAAGAATGTGAAATTCAATGCGTTTGCAGAATAAGTAGTTCATGTTTGCTGCCGCCGCGCGAAACCGCTGAATTCGCTGAGAACAGCAAAGCGCCGGCAAAACAGAGAGGGTGTCAAGTCGCTCTCGCAGATGGTGACGTTATTTGTGCCATTCGCGAACTTAAATTTCCTTCTGGTTTCACACCTCGAGCCTTTTCCCTCTGTTCTTCAAACATTACTTTTTCAACACCACAAAAGTATTAGAACAGTATCATAATGACTTACTTATATTCGATTCTCGTTATGAGTTTAGGTAATAAACAGCGCTTCACCTATAAATTGATAAACAATTTTGACACGTCTTAAAAAAAAATCCAAGGAACAAGCAGTGGCGGATCTAGACCCCAATAACGAAACGGGGGGTTTTACAACGCAAATTTTATCAATATTACCTTTAAATAAAATGCATCAAATAAATAATTAACAATCTGGTATTATTAATGACAACAATTAGTTATTAATATGGTATTATTAATTTTATCAATCTAGTATTATTAATTGCATTAATCTGATATTATTCATTTTATTAATCCGATAATATTAATAACGAAAAAATAGATTATTAATAACAATAACAATTGTAGCTAATAGCTAATAACAATTATTAATCTGGTAACACTTTAACATAGTAAGCCATTTATCAACATCAATTTTATCTGTTAAAGAGTTCAGGTCCAATGGGGGGAGGGGGTTACTATAGCCCCCCACCCCAAAAAAATATAAAAAATTATCCGCCATAGGGAACAAGTCAACTTCCTTGACATACGAAATAAACTTCGTGGGATTTAAATAGCGTGTAAAAATGCTATGTCTGGGGGACTGAATCATTCTTAATAAAACGGTTCAGTTCCGAAAAAATATTAGACGTACCTTGAAAGATGAGTAACTGCAGATACATATTAAGACAACGCCGGATCTCCGGTGACATTAGATGTTGTAAGCGGATTCGTGGTTGAAAGTATCCTGAAAAAAAAAATTTAAAAATGTGTAATAGAATTTCATGACAGGATGAAACATGCACTCTTTCAATTTCCACGTTCTGTTTCGTGTAATAAATCTAATTCATTTGATGAATATTAATCTCACTTGGTGAAATTCTATTCTCAAAGTCTGGTTACATTAATGGAAAATAATGAAATGTGTTCACCCAAAAAAGGAACAGCCAATTTCAACAAATTTAAGTAATATGGGAACAAATATTGATAAAAGTCACAACACGGAGTATCCGCTGTAAAGAAATACAAAAGTTAATAACACCACAAAGCTAAGACACAAGAGGTGATATTCTTTCCACACGCTTCGGACGCAGAAAGAACAGGTTCAGCGCAGGAGCTATACTCCGAGTCATGTAACTTTGTCAATATGGCAAATGCCTAACACATATTGCCAACTTCTACGAATTCAAGTTATATCCAAATAAACGTTTATAGTAGTCACAAAAGCGACTATTTTTGTTAAAGAAATTCAAATTAATAACAATAAATGAAGACACGCAGAAAGAACAGATAGCGACGCAGAAAGAGCAAAAGTCAAATTGAATTGGTGTCTGAGGTTGGCGAAGGATTCGAATGTCCTGCCAACAGAACGCGAGAATTCAAACTCTGTACCAACATTACGCTTCTTACAATTTGACTAATAATAAATAATTCAATATATAAATAATTTACGGTCAAGAGAGCTATTACCAACTGCGTATGACCACTTTGAGGACAATAAAATAATTTACTGCGATCAATATACAATAAACTAATAAACACACTGCATGGTTTCCGTTCAAGGATATTTTTTCTTAAGTTGAATTTGTGCAGACAAAGTAAGATGACTTCGAGTATAGCAATTAATTGAAGAAGAGTGACTCCGAGGGAGCTGGATACCCGGCAGAGCGAGCTTAAAGCGCCCGATGACTCACCCTCAATAACTGGGAACAGAAACCTCGGGCTATGGCGTATACAATTTTTTCAATTTTATGGCAGGTAATTGATATCGGTAGAAGCAAAGAAAATGAATAGGTGAATTAAAAAGAGATCATAAAACATTCTCGTGACTATTATTTTTCATAAATTTTATGTTATCGTTATGTTTTATATTTCTTTAAGTGACATTTTCGTTCCGTTGGATACCACGGAAAATCGACGGTTCCAACAATTAAAACATCTTATTTGAAACTTCATTATTGTGTCGACAAAGTCCTGTAGGGCATTGAAATACTTTCGCGCTTTCTTGTAAGTCATCCGGTGACAAAAAACCGAGTGACACCTAATTTCATATTGGTCGAAGTGTTGAGATGTCTGCCAATTCATACGTGCCCATGAACTCCTTTCGCTGAGTCTTTTCAGGCAGTTGAAGGCACAGAACATGATACGGAGTAAATAATACTTGGTTTCGTAATTTACAAAGTAGGTTATTGACAATCGTGTGGCCTGGTTCGCGTGTTCAATCACAGTTCTTTGCATTTCCACACATCATTCCATCCTTTCTTTCTCTCATTATCATCTNTAATAACTTGTACATGTAAATTTACAAACATATTTGCGTTAAATTACAAACATATTGACATTATATATGTATTATAACTCGCAGCTAACTTTTTATCTCATATAGGAATTTATGCAATAAAAATTTTGAATCCGCCTCTGCCTTAGGAGAGCCCTTGATCGGAATTGATGGAATACGTCCCTTGCTTGCTTCCGGAGAGTAAATTAGTTTATTGTCCTCCACGTGGTCATACGCAGTTTGTACTGTTTTTTTGACAATAAATTTATTATTATTATTATTATTATTATTATTATTACTTTCGGCATGCAGTCAGAGTGTTCCCTGTTCACCAGTTATTCACGCTCTCGAATTTCTTACTGCTAATCCATTCTCTCGCCAGGGAATAATCTTCTCACTTGACACACTTAATCTCAAATTAAATAATACATGTATTACGTTCAGAAATGTATTTAATATTGATCAGTGAGGTATTACTGATACCATAATCTATAATTACATGTGATAATAAATACATGTAATAAACAGACCCAAGATTTGTTTCCAAAACTTTGCCCCTTACTTATCTCAGAAATAGTTACGTATATATTTAAATATTACTATACTTATCTCGTTTTTTAAGAAAAGGGGAAAATAAGAAGTAAATAGTCATCATTAATTTGACAGAGAAGAGAAATTATCCATTGAACTATTATAATAATTCAACTGTAATAGTAGTTGAGACGTGGAAGATCCGAAATAGACGGCTAATGATTTTGATACATTGGATAAAAAGTCGCTGTATCAAATCAAATCTTAAAATACTTTAAAAATGAGAAAAAGTAATACATAAAAACTATATATAAGATACTAGAAGTTAACAAAATTAAAGTAATACAATAAATTATGCAGAGTACTGAGAGACGATAATATTGATGCCGAAACCAATTGCAATGACTCTGTAATTGGGATTCAAAATATAAAATTATTTTCCGTGACTTATTCCGATTCTCTGATGGAAATAATAATTCTTGTGTCCCTGTAAATATTTTGCATTGCATATTTTTGTCCTACTCAACAGACAAAACAATTTTGAAACAAAACCACTCACGATAAAAAAAGCTTAACTACCTCAATATAATGAACGAACCCGAATTCACGATACAAACTTTAAGAGTCATGTACAGGACAGAGTGACAATAATTTATCGTATATAGGAATAATGTATGGGCGCAAGAGACGGGGTGAGGCGAATACAAGACACAGGGAATACAAAAGGATATCGTTGCTCGAATATCCTTCGCAGCTGCTGCACGTGTGCAAGTGAAATAACTCTTTGGTCTCTTTGAATGTGTAAATTCGCCAATCGCTCCATCGACGCTGTCAAGCACATGTGTATCATCACTGTTGGTGGACTTCGCAATTTTGTAACGGTTATTGTAAACATTGCACTTGTCAATAAACGCTTTGTCTCCCTTCATATCTCATTTCTTGTGTTTGCACCCCACCGCGTCACTTGCACCCACAGACTATTCCTATATACAATAAATGATCGTTACTCTGTCCCGTACCATGAACCCTTTAAGTCTGTACCATGAACTCGACATCATCCTAAGTCACACTTTCAGAACTACCTCTACGATCCTTCAAAGAACGAGGGGGTCTTCGAATTTTATACTCCTCAGATACAACTACTCCCGACGTTCGTAAACGTTTTGGGACTGTTTCATTGGGACGATTCCCCTTGCGTGGTCTAATAATATTTTTTAAAAATAATATGTCAAATATATTTGCATTGAATTCCACTATAATTCTTCTTAAGTATTTCCTCGTCCTCTGCCACATACGCACAGTTCGTTTCTTCACGGGAGCTGAAAGTTTAACGTTTACGAAAGAAAACTCAAAGTTCGCTTTGACATAATTTCCATATTAACACCCAAAATAACGTATATTGCATTCAGATTCTTGAGAATGTGTCCGAATACACGTAACCATTATTTTCGACGTTTCAAAAATGTATATCTTTATGACGGATGATTAAAAATTAGTGAACCCATCTCCACTCACACCGTTTCCCATGTACATAGCGGTATGACATAATCTACACCAATGAATGTGTGTGTGTTGCTTCGAAACTGCAAGAAGCGATCGATGATAATATTTTAAAATTTCCAAGCACTCTTAAAAGTTTTTGCAATTTAAATGCGAAGGTTGCTTGATATCGATGAATAACAAGCAGAAAAACAAAAAATTAGCTGCTGATAAGATGATGTGAATCTTCACTCGCATGACTGTTGACTATGAA
>NNCF01130177.1:153448-222157 GCA_002313205.1 Laupala kohalensis | reverse complement strand
CCCCCCCCCCACCACAAGCACCAGGTTCACCGGATCCTCCAGGAGTAGTTGTGAGCTAAAACTTTGCCTTCTCTCTGTGCAACGTCGTAACTCGTATATTAAATAAAATTATATTGTCTCGCATTTAATTAATTAATCAACTCCAAAAGTTTAAAGCAAACCGGAAATGTTGATAATAGTAATAAAATAAAAAAATTAATATAATATAATAATAAAATAATTATGATGTATTTGAATGGAAATATAAAGAAAAATGTCCTGTATTCGAGTTTCGTCCATCGCGCTCTGGTGACTCATCACATTTCATTTGACTCTAACAGAAACTACGTAGAGCCCCTTCGCTTCCTGGTGCGGGATTTCCCTCCAGTTTTCCTTCTGGTAAAGACGGATTTTATGCATGTGCTCTCGCCTAATTTATTCCAAGTACTTTAAAGATAATACTCGAAGAATGGTATGAATTTTTAAATAACTGTTCCTTGTATTTTTTTATATTCTATTTTCATTTTGTTGATATTTTAATAAGTAGACTATTAGTCTTATTTTCTAAATGTAGATTAAAGCTCTCGGGAAAAGTGTTAAATTTTGTCTCTAGATGAGATAATAATAATAATAATAAATTTATTGTCAAAAAAACAGTACAAACTGCGTATGACCACGTGGAGGACAATAAACTAATTTACTCTCCAGAAGCAAGCAAGGGACCATCCGATCAAGGGCCCTAAGGCAGAGGCGGATTCAAAAATTTCAGCAAAAGTTCCTAGATGAGATAAAAAGTTAGCTGCGAGTTATAATACTAATATAATGTCAATAAGTTTGTAATATTACGCAAAAATATACATGTACAAGTTATTATCGAATTATAGATTATTCTGAGTATAATGTTTAAGAATTGAAATAACACTAAATTCACGATTTATTGTTACAATAAACACTTTGCCCCTATAGACAAAGGAGCCATTCTTCCCTTCTACTCTCAACGTTCCTCAATAATCCTTTAGAGCGCTTTTTTATCATTTATCAGAGGCGATATACAATAAATCTAGTGTCAAGAAAGCAGTTCGAACGGCGCATGGCCACGTGGAGGACTGTCAAGTAATTCATCGTTTCATTAACACGTGGTTTTAAATAAACATCAAATACTTCATATTATTTAATGTCTCCTGAGCTTGCACTGAGCGTGTGGATTAAAAACCTACCAATTTTTCGTGCACGCATCTACCTATTAAACAATTGGAAGAAGATGAAGAAAGTCTCGCTTAAAAACTACCTCCAGCACCAGTGCTTCTACACTGTAAAAAAATTTATTGATTTTAATAAAAGTTAAATTCGTCTTGTACTTTATCACGCCATTGCTGTAGTACTTTTTAAATAACTTATAACAATTTCAAAAACTATTTTCTTGCATGATTGTGTTGCCGTATGGCTCATATTAATTTAGTTTTATGTGTACTCAACTTTGGCACGATTGTGTACATTCATTCTGTAGCCCCATCCTGGCCCGGGTTTTTCTCCGGTTTTCCCTCGGGTAGAGGCGGATTTCTTATACAGGTTCTCTAGGCTTTGTCTAGGGGCGTGTTTATTGTAACAATAAATCGTGAATTTAGTGTTATTTCAACTCTTATGATTTTTAAACTCTATACTCAGAATAATCTATATTTCGATAATAACTTGTACATGTAAATTTACAAACATATTTGCTTTAAATTACAAACATATTGACATTATATATGTATTATAACTCGCAGCTAACTTTTTATCTTATCTAGGAACTTATGCAAAAAAAATTTGAATCCACCTCTGCCTTAGGGTCCTTGATCGGAATTGATTGAATACGTCCCTTGCTCGCTTCCGGAGAGTAAATTAGTTTATTGTCCTCCACGTGGTCATACGCAGTTTGTAACTGCTTTTTTAATAATAAAATTTATTATTATTATTGTCTCGAAGAGGAAAAACCGCTGGGAAATGTTCACTTCTTCTGACGATTCTGGTGGTTTGATGTATTTACTCAAAAGGGGTCGTAACTCTCGAGGAATACGAATGGGAGCCAAATGGTTTCTTAAATTAGTTGAGGAAAGCCATCGTTTTCTCCTTCTCTTCTTCCTGTTTTCTGCACCTTCTAGCTCCTTTCATTGTGTATACGAAATTTGCGCCTAAAAATCCTTACCCCGATTATAAGTTATTTTTATTTGTAGAAATCAACTGAATATTCCCGAAGTCGTATTACGAAAATCATTGTTTGTGTGTGAGAAAAGGCTTCGATTTGGCGCCCTATAAAGACAGGTAAACACTGTTTTCGCATTTACGCTTCGATATTTTTAATACTCTTTGTGTTTTAACAAAGATGGAAGTCAACAGAGTGAATCAGCTTGCGAGATGTTCTTGACCGAAATCACAAGTGAAAGAAAGGTCTCGTGATCTTCCAATATTTGCTTATTTTGCTTCTTCAGCATTTGACTCTCTCGACGCTCCAGACTCGTGTGTTGCGAAACGAAAGGGACACACGCGCACACACCATCAGAGCGACTTGACTTGAGTTTTCACATTTAGTTCTTTATTTTTAACAAGTACCCGGCGTTGCCCGAGAATCGAAAGAAAAACACTTAAAACAGCCATTACTGGACATACAAAATTTTAAAACACTTCAAAAATAAAATATAAAAATTTCACAAATTGTATTGCTAAACAAGTATACAAAGAAAAATTGGTTCTGAGAATTGATATATTTTTTATCCCACAAAGGGTACTAAAACACCCGTCAACAGGCCTTTTAAGGACTTCCTTTGTGCATCATTTTGGCCGGCGTTCCCCAAGGTTCTTATGTTAGTTTTCATTTTGTTATAGTTTTCACGTTCCTCAACTTTCGTGATATGAAATTTTCACTTTCCTTAATTTCTCAAATTAAATACCTCTAAGAAAACCAAAACAATGCCAAGTTTTCATACATATATTTGCGTAATTTCGAAGTATCTGTAAATCCCGACAGAAGGAAAAAACACTTCACACAGGAAGCTTAATAAACAATGCGCATAATTAAGACCTCTGAATTATATGTTTGTTTTTTTCACTTTTAGGTTATGTTCTTCCCAGACTCTTTTATAATTTTCCTTTTACGATTGAGTCACGTGCACTGCACGGTCAACGGATTGTCCGCCTCACGTAACACAATAGAATTCTGGCGGAGATATTAGTAAACTTTATAGTCAACAGTCATGCCGGTGACTATTCATATCTCCTGATTAGCAGGAAAAAACCATTAAGAAGTGTCTTTTAAACTTTCAAATAATTTCATTGCTTCTTTTTTTCAATTATAGTATAGATTCACACGTCACGAAGAAGCCGCTGTCTGCATCACGATGCATTCCAAGTTGGAAACCTAGTAGACACTGTTAGACACTTTCAAACAGTGGCGTCATCTAATAGAGATAAATGAGGAGCAGTTCGCTATGAATTCCTTCATCCTTGCATCTTATGTTTTGTGTAAATATGTCATTTTTTTATTTTTATTTTGAAACTTGTGAATATGCACGATAAAGAGCCGATTTTGTCTTTTTAAGTTATGTTATTATGCAACTAATATTTTTAGCAATATATCGTCTTTATTATTGTATACGTTTTGACTTATGAATGTAATGAGGAAGGTTTCATTTGTACCGAAACATTGAGCAAAGAAGACTAAAAGAGAATAACCTTACCACAAAACACGTACACTAGAATTAATTCTGCTAACAATCAAATGGTAACAAGATTTCCTATTCTGTATTTCGAATACTTTTGAATCCTATAGGATGTTGATTTCGAGTAAACATTTTATAAGGATTACGTAAGTTACTGTGTTTTATCACTAAAACAAATCATGTCACAAACTTCGAATTTAGTGAATTTTATTTGTGTGAACGAGGCACAAGATACTCGATTTTTTAAGCAAGAATTTATTTTTAGTTTTGGTATTTATTTATATATTATTTATATCCATTAATCTGACTTCTTCGAAACGGAATCTTCGAAATTTCCCGAATGATGGTTCTTCATCAACACATTTGATGAAATCATATACGGCAAGTTGTCGTATGATGCGTTGTAATTGACAGCTTATATGAAATAGGAGTAAAGATGAAATGGACGGAAGGAGTAAAGTGCAAAATAGTATGTTCCATCATTGCAAAGCAATCGAACACGCTACGTGGTGGTACCGAATCAGCGTGTTTGTTCTCGCCTTGCAGAAGAACCGCGTCAGAATGTAAACACACAGTAAGCGACGTTCACGTGTCGTTGCGTCATGGCACTCACCTGTTTTCGCCGCAGTCGTATGTTCTGCGATTCGAGAGGCGAAATGGAAGACGAAGCCGTTTTCCACGTCGGAGCAGCGATCGCGTCGCGGCGGCGGCTCTCTCCAGCACTGACTGACTGCGGCACACGCAGACCACCAGTGTCTGTCTGCCTCGCTGAGCTGAGCACCGGGTGGCGAGGGAGGTGGTGGTAGTGGTTGTAAACCAGGTGGTCGGACGAGTGGAAGCGGGGGGGGGGGATGGGCTACGGAGTCGCGTGCCTCAGAGGCGGAAATGGGATTCGCGTAACCTGACGCTGGGAGAGAGGGCTGTGGCAAAAGTGAGAGATGAGTACTAGGAAGGACCGCTACAAGTCAAAGCTAATGCCTTTTTTTTTTATTAAAACTCCGTGTCAGGGCTGTCCAACTTATCTTAGCCCCAGGACCATTCGAGTGATCGGGCCGTCACTCTGTCAAAACGTTGGCCGACGAATAAAACTTCTTTGTAACGCGATATTTTGACTCTCCCCAATAAATTTACATTATTTCAACCAATAAAATTAAACAGTATATTTCTTTGAAATATTATAATGTTTAACATTATAGTAAATATTTTCATATTGTAGTGTACGACAGGGGAACAGATCCGAACACAAATCGCCTCTCAACGCACGCGCCACGCCGACATTCATTGTCACAGCGGAGATAGATAACACTCACGTTGTGCCCCACGACGTTTGATGAGAAATGCGCTGTAAACAAAAAGATTCTATTTGCACAGCGGTTTTCTATGACATTCGTTCATATATATGATTAAAAAAACTATTTTCTTTGGTATTTTATATTCTTACAACAAACTCTGTCATTTCACAAAGAAATCTTGTTCAGATCCAAAGCAATACGAAAGACACAGGTCCGTTTCAATCCGTTTCGTAGTTCATGTGAAGGACCCAGATAGAGATGAGCCACACTGCAAGATCACCAAGGAAAACACAACGAACAGTTTTAGGATTGTGAATAATCTATGCCCCCCCCCCAGGGGACTTCTTACATCTAGTAAGTACGTGTTTGGCGAACACGGGGCCCCGAGCTGAGTCTGGCATTACTTCCACTTACTTGTGCCATGCTCCTTCCTTTCTCTTTCCTGACCTCCTTTGGTCACCTCTTGTTCTTTTCGATCCCGACGCCATTAGGGCTAGGGTATCTTTCATTTTCCTCATTCCTCTCATTTTTCTTTTCTTTCTTTTTTGAAATGTGTGTAATGTTTTGAGATATGTTGGGATTTGAGTTTTGAGTTGTAATTCAGGAGGGTTTTTAGTGGGTATGGCTGAGTCATTCGGCGAGTCCCACACGCGGGGAGTGTCATGTTGGCTCTCCTTAGTGCGTAACAGCATTTTCCCTATCTGTACAAGTTTTTAGGGCTCTAATGACCTCGATGTCGACGAGCCGTAAAGCCCACAAAATAATAATAATAATCTATGCATATTAATTAACAAATAGCTGTATGTAAGTAAATAATACGCTAATGCCATGGTAACCGCGATGTATGAAACGAGAAGTCACAAGTAATGACGCCCCGATACCTCTTCGATATCTCAATATTTAATTGAGGCTCTGCACGAATATGGTATTTAAGATGGAATTCTCCTCTCTTAAGTTATTCATTCCATGTCCAAACAAATAATATTAATAATTCCCAAAACTAGTGCGATGGGTAGAAAATGATGTAAATAATTACGAGAAACAGATGAGAAACATTCTCTTGGGGGAAAAAATAATCCGTATTTGAGCTAAAAAAATGTTCCTTTTTTTACTTTATTTATTTGACGACGTAAGTGAATATTCAGTTTCCGTTTGGCGTCATTCGTTGCATTCGGGGAACACAATACAGGATTGGTTTCGAATAATTTTGCGAAAAGGAGAAGAACTTAGGGGATCAAACTCGCTGTAAGTTTGGCAAAAAAATATATCATAAAATACATTAGATCCTTCGTAATACTTGAACATCCCTAATACAAAGATTCATGAGTGAATGTGGATGAATGATTTGTTCTACGTTTTCAATTCTTCTGCTTGAATTGACAATGCTCACATAACCTCACATAACCTCTTATGATCCATAACGAAATGCTCTGTTCTTGTTTTAATAATTTGTATCTATTTTATAAAATTTCAAAACTTTTTCTGTATCTTAATACTCATTTTATGTTCATTTTTTGTATGTGTTAGTGTTTCCATTGGTTGTATTTTAATGAATAATGTATGTGGTTAAGTGTAAGAGAAGGCGTGTACCTTAACTTGGCCACAAAA
The DNA here is from genome assembly GCA_002313205.1 of Laupala kohalensis. NCBI lineage: Eukaryota > Metazoa > Arthropoda > Insecta > Orthoptera > Trigonidiidae > Laupala > Laupala kohalensis. The sequence continues at coordinate 215,583 of NNCF01130177.1, read as the reverse complement.
TAAAGGCTTTTATTATTTATTATTTAGTTCTCTCAACTTGTGTTGGTTTTTCTCTCAGCAGTGGATTATTAAATCAAGTTCTGCTGGGAGGAAGAATCTATTTCAGGTCCAAGAATCTATTTCTGGTAATGTGGGCTGAGGACAGAAGGACGCTGTGTTGCAATCTACTTATTATATTGGTGTTGATTTTGAGTTTTTTAATGGAGTCGACCAGGGATTATTATTATTGTTGTTGTTATTATTATTATGTTGTTGTGAGGAATACCTCTCGTTTATTGTACTAGATTTTGAATTATTGCGCGCAATAATTGCCACTAGAACAACTCATATGCATAAAATGAAAAAAAAAATTAGGGATACGGGATACATAAAATAAACACACATGTTCTTCTGTGATCCCCGCACGCTCCTGAGGCGTCTTGTTTCTAGAGAACTTTTTTTTTTGGGGGACGTTCGCGCGTCTGCGTTTTTACTCGTTACATCAATCGTTACATCAACCTATTGTGCATTAACATTCTTTTTCCCGTTACATAAACATGAATCTTGTTTATGTTTATTTCGTGGGGAATTGGAAGGGCAGGGTTTCATCTTTGGACTCTTCCTCGTGTATACATATTGTGTTGTGAAACTCAATTCTTATTGTACTTATTTTCTTATTTTAAGACTTTATCAATGTTCAGTTATTTAAAATACTTACTAGTTGATTACCTGGCGTCGCTCCGGATTTTTCTTACTCTAATCTTCTTTTATTCGGGAAAAAATAACATCTATATTTTTCTTACTGGTTTTTAGGAACCTGTACAGCACCATAATTTTTCAAATTCATTATAATGCAAATTTAACACAAAACTGGCGAAAACCGAGGCAATCATTTTCATATGATATCAATAAATATAATACGGGCCCGGGATGCGAACGGGATGCGCAGTTGGTAAGCGCACGAGCGCGCTATGCTCAAGGTCCCGAGTTCGAATCTCGTTCCCGTCTCCCATTTTCATTTAATATAACATAATTAATGTGTTACCTGGCGGTGAGATTCATCTCAATTTAAGAGATTTCTATGTTTCTAAGGTTTTCGTCAGAAACATTAAATTAGTATTTGAGACGCTTGATGCAAAGTATATTTTTTTCTTTCAAATTTCTATGTTCGTGTATCTTCTAAGCACCTTCTAAGTACCAAATAAGGGATATTATTGTAGTTATACCTTTTTTTGATTTTCAATTTTACTGAAAATATTTTTTTCTTTTCGGTAGATAACTTTTTATACAACGGCTTGTTTTTTACGTCTACTTTATTTACCTCTCATGTGGCTTTTTTCTCAGATAGTTTTGCTTCCCCAACTTCAGTTTGATTTACTCAAAATTGTTCCAGCTTGGAATTTTGAATGTCTTTTAAAATCCTGAAGACTTAGCTCTTATATTTTTGAGAAGGGCTCTTGAATAATTTGGACATTATTCGTCAAGAACGATAGGCTCGAATTGCAGGAGTCGTCTACGATATTCAGTCGGAAAAATTAAATTTCGAAAAATATTTTTTTTTCTGAATAATGAATGACGTATTCCAAATTTCATAACATCTGAGTATTTTTCTGTAGTTAAGGGATCCTTCAACGTTTGTTGGAGTTGTGTCCAAGCGGTTTGAATGTTTGCGGTGTTCATTGACACTTCAAATAATTGTGACACTAAACTTATGCAAACCATTCAAATGAGGAAATCACCTCAGATAGGACCGTCGAAGATCTAATTTTCTTCGCAGAGACCAGATCAACGTGTTTCATGGAAGCTCCATGCGAACTCATTAAAGGAGGATGTTACAGTGGAAATACAGTGGAAAACGTATGTTCGATTTGTTGTTGGAAATATCATCACAGAACTCAAGAGAATTACTTTTCTTCATTCATCATCCGCATTTATTTCGTTTGGAATATGATTCCTGCAATCTCTGATTTTCCTACCGATCTTTTTATGAAACTTTGCGAACACATGAGAGACGACAGGGAAGAGACCAATTGAAACTCGCAGATGAGTTCTGCGTGTTTATACTTCATAAAACAACCGGTATATTCTCTTCTTGTCATCAAAAGCAATGACAGTACAGAAGTTAAAAAAAAGGCAAAGTCTGCCGTGCGCTGTGCTGGAGAGGCGTAGAGGCGACTGCAGCGCGGTGCGTCGGGCGGTAGAGTCACCACGGTGACCTTGACGTGACGTGAGGACGCCGCCGCTCTCAACCGAATCTGCTGGGCACCGGAGGTCTACCTTTATCCAGAAGACGCGAGAGGATTGGTTAATAACTGTTCCCGAATGTAAGGCGGAGTGAGGAATTTTTAAGTAACCGTTTGTCACGTTTGAGTTCAAAGTAACAGAAATTTTTTTAAAAGTTAATTTCGTTATTAACGTCACGGAGCGACGGTTTCACGATTCTGACACCGAATTCATAAAATATATATTGTTTTTTGCTTCATTTAGTCGCGTATCCTGGCAATTGCGACTAACGTGTGTATACACACACACACACACACACACTGCAATTGGGTAGATCTTACTCGGTGGCAGTATATAAGAAAAGACAATACAAAAAATACATGTCACAGAGCACTGAAATAAAAAATTGTTAAATAAATCATTAAACTATATTATTCAACTAATATTAAAGTATTAAATATTTAAGAAAAACATTTTACCCTGAAACATCTAAATAATTGATTAAAAAAAACTTATTGGACATTTTATTACACTGATGACCCAAACACCCTTTCGTCCACTTCACTTCACTTCAAATTTCCCTTCCCACCTTTTTCTGAATCATTAATTTCCCTCGTATCACTTCACTTCCCTAACTTCCCATTTACACTAACGCACCCATTCTTCGCGAACGTGCCTAGTCCTTTTAATTTGTCTGTTCCCCTTTTCTTAGAGAGTTTTTGAAATTAAGAGAGGTTGCTGAGCATGATAGCGCTCCCACGACATCCGCAGGCAAATTGTTCCAGTCCCTCATCGATCTATTGAGAAACGAGTATTTTCCTACGTCTGTTTTTTTTGTTTTATTTCACGAATTTTGAAAAAGTGATCTTGTCTCCCCAATCTAGTCTGTTTTTTTTAAACGCTCTTTGACGTCTCGCCACGTTGGTTCGTTTTCAAGTGAACTGAACGAACATCCCAGTCGCGCTCTTTTGCTATTTCTTAATTTGGGGAGGTTCTATTTTCATGTAATTATTCGCATTATTACCCATGTTTAAGAATTTAATATCTTTTTTCTGAATTTTTTCTAATGCTTCTATTAGATATTTTCTATAAGGATCCCATCCTGCCGATGCATATTCCAGTAGATGCCTAACAAGGGTTGTGTATGTTAACTCTTTCGTTGTCGGATTACTGCATTTCTTTAAAATACGTTTAATGAAATTTAGAGGCTTCCACCAAACTTTCTGTGCAACGCTGTTAACCTGATCAGACCACTCCAAGTTATTCTTAAACACGATACCCAAGTATTTGCATGAATTTACTTCCGGTATTGGATATGAACTGATTTCATAGGACCAATTTTGCGTTAAGCGGGTACGAGTGAAACATATAGCTTTACTCTTCTCTGAATTTATTTTCATTTGATTGATAGTTACCCATTTGTGGATTTCATCAACGTCTCGTTCCAATGTTTTCCTGTCATCCTGGTTGTTTATTGTTCGGTAAATTATACAGTCATCCGCGATTAATCTAATATTTTAACTTATTTTCTCAGACAGGTCGTTGATAAATGCTATAAAGAGTGAAGGTCCGAGAACGCTGCCTTGTGGCACTCCTGATGTGACGTCTACTTCTTCCGAACCCGTAACCTTTTGCTTCCGATTATTTAGAAATTCACGGATCCACTCTACCACCCTTCTATCCTGCCAGTATTTGATATTTTCTGAACTAATAAATTATGAGGTACTAAATCAACCGCTTTTGAAAAATCTATGACGACTGCATCTATGCTCTGTCCNCCCCCCCCCCGTAAATCGTGTTTTAGATCACGCATAAAATTGTGAAGAAAATTGTGCAGTTTAGGATAAAAACACCCAGTTTTAATATTTTTTACTAATGGAAACCAATGGCTCACCACTTATTCGGAGCTTGGCAAATTCGATACCAGAAAAGTACGAACGGATAAACGACGTATAAATACTTGGATCAGGTGGATTTTGCACATAAAAATAGGTTTAGTTTGAAACCGTACATAATAATAATAATATATTTATTTACTGCAATTGGGCAGATCTTACCCGGTGGCAGTACATATATGAAAATACATATCACGGAGGACAGAAATAAAAAGTTGTCAAATAAATTATTAAACTATATGATTCAACTAATATTAAAGTATTAAATGTGAAAACAATTTACCCTGAAACATCTAAATAATTGATTTTAAAAAAAACTCATTGCACATTTTATTTCACTGATGATCCAAACACTCGACTTAACCCCTTTCGTCCACTTCACTTCACATCTCCCTTCCCACCTTTTTCTGAATCACTTATTTCCCTCGTATCACATCACTTCATTACCCACTATCTTCACTCCACTAGCTTCCCATCCATTCTTCCCGAACCTGTCTAATCCGTTTAATTAGTCTATTCTCCTGTTCTTAGAGCGTTTTTAAATGAAAGAGAGTTTGCTGAGCCCGATAGCACTCCCACGACTTCCGCAGGCAAATTGTTCCAGTCCCTTATCGATCTATTGAGAAACGAGTATTTTCCTACGTCTGTTTTTTGTTTCCTTTCACGAATTTTGAAGAAGTGATCTTGTCTTCCCCTATCTACTCGGTTTTTCTAAACGCTCCTTGACATCTCGCCACGTTGGTTCGTTTTCAAGTGAACTGAACGAAAATCCCAGTCGCGCTCTTTTGCTATTTCTTAATTTGGAGAGGATCTATTTTCATGTAATTATTCGCATTATTACCTATGTTTTTGAATTTAATATCTTTTTTCTGAATTTTTTCTAATGCTTCTATTTGATATTTTCTATAAGGATCCCATCCTGCCGATGCATATTCCAGTAGAGGCCTAAAAAGGGTTGTGTATGCTAACTCTTTTGTTGTCGGATTACTGCCTTTCTTTAAAATTCGTTTAATGAAATTAAAACACATCGAATCTTTTCACTCTAAGTTATTCTTATACATGATAACCAAATATTTGCATGAATTTATTTCCTGTACTGGATATGAACTGATTTCGTAGGACCAATTTTGCCTTAAGCGGGTACGAGTGAGACACATAGCTTTACTATTCTCTGAATTTATTTTCATTTGATTTATAGTTACCCATTTGTGGATTTCATCAAGGTCTCGTTGCAATGTTTTCCTGTCTTCCAAGTTGTTTATTGTTCGGTAAATTATACAGTCATCCGCGATTAATCTAATATTTTAACTTATTTTCTCAGACAGGTCGTTGATAAATGCTATAAAGAGTGAAGGTCCGAGAACGCTGCCTTGTGGCACTCCTGATGTGACGTCTACTTCTTCCGAACCCGTAACCTTTTGCTTCCGATTATTTAGAAATTCACGGATCCACTCTACCACCCTTCTATCCTGCCAGTATTTGATATTTTCTGAACTAATAAATTATGAGGTACTAAATCAACCGCTTTTGAAAAATCTATGACGACTGCATCTATGCTCTGTCCCTTGTCTAACGCATCTGCGATGTCGTGACATAACGATATTATTTGGCTTTCGCACGAGTACCCCGGTCGGAACCCATGTTGTTTGTCATGTAATAGCGCCGTTTTACTCCACTCTTCTCTTAAATGATTTGCTATTAAGTGTTCCATTATCTTACTTACAACCGATGTTAAGCTCACTGGTCTGTAATTTGATATTGGAGTTTTACTACCTGATTTGTGTATCGGAACGAGGATCGCATTCTTCCAATCGTGTGGTATTTGCGTATTATTAATTGAGATTTCAAAAATGCGAGTTAGATATGATACTATCGATTCCCCTCCTAAATTAAAAATATCTGTGGTAACCCCGTCTGACCCTACCGATTTTTCATTCTTTAATTTTTTTAGACGTTTTCTGATATGACCCGCCCTGACTCTAAAGGAATTATATTCTAAGTTACTTTCTGTTGTTTTGACTTCAGAATTATCACTAAACACTGACGCGAAGTATTTATTGAATAGATTAGCTTTCTCTTCAGGTTTGTACACTTTTGAATTGTTATTTTCCGAATCTTTCCAAAAAGGCACCTTCCCCTAAGGTTTCTGGCATTTCGGTAAAACCTCTGTTTACCGTCCTTTTCTCAGCATAAAATACCACTAAAAAACTTATTTCGAGCTAAGATTATTTCCTTATTTAATTCTTTAGATAAGCTTTTGAATTTACTTTGTAGTGTTTCGTTCGCCTTGCGTTGCGCCCCAACCCTTCTTGCTATTCTTTTAAGTTTCCTAATTTTTGGGGTGTAATTTTTCTGGATCTGAGTTCGATTTAATTGTTTTGATTGGAACGAAAAGTTTTGTTGCGTCCGTGATTAACGATTTAAAATTTCTCCATATTTCTACAATGTTCTCCCCTTCTAACGACCACTAAGTTTAATTAAAATATAAAAATTCTTGAATTGCATTTAAGTTCTCTTTCCCGTATTGAAATATTTCCTACTCACTGTGGATTTTGTTTTAAGTGAGTTACCCGTTGTAATTGTAGCAGAACTGCTTTGTGGTCAATTACACTTGGTATTACCTCGGATGAGAGAAATAAATCATCGGGCTTAACGAGGAAACCATCCAGTAAAGCTTCTCCCCTAGTCGGCGCTGGTGTTACCTGTGTTAACCCCCTTTCCCATACCACGTCGTTCGCTAATAACTGTGCAACACCCCTCGCATCAACTTTTCCTTCCCATCATACTTCTGGAAAGTTTAGATCTCCTCCGATTATTACGTGACACCTAAATCTATCATCGTTAAGGATGAGTTCTTTAATTTTCTCAAGTATTCCAATATCTGTATCCGGTGCTCTATATGCTGCCACAATATTTAATTTGTTTTCGCAGTCTTTGTTTTCAATTTGATCGCCTAACAATTCGTGGCAACCATATGAGAATATTAAAGAACTGTTGAAAATATTTTAATACAAATAAAAACCCCTCCCCCATTTTATTTTCTCTGCCCCTTCGATAAATTGCGTATCCTGATCTAAATACTTCTTCATCATTAATGTTGATTCTGTGCCTATAACGACGTGTGGATCGTACAAGTGTAATAAAGTGTCGAACTGTAACGTTTTATTTCTGATACTTCTACAATTCACCTGCAGCAGCCGCAAAAGACCCCCTCCGGGCGCAACAACCCCTCTTACCTTATTAGTGGTATTGAAATTTATTTCCATCGTCCACGTCGAAAATTCCACGTGTTTATTTTATTTATTTAGTTATTTGGCGCCTGCACACAAAAACCGTACGATCTTTACAGACGACGTATTTGTGAACATTTTTAAAATGTAAAAAAAGAAATCAGTTTGTTTGTTCGTTAAATCCAGTTCTAGTGGAATCCCACACAACGTCGGTTATTCAATTCATTAATATAATTGAAGTAGCAGAGAGCGAGAGGCTTCGACTGCGTTAATATTGGGATTATTCCGAAAATAATACTCTGTAACTCTCTCGCGTGATATCTGCTGTTTTCAAAACGCTGCTCATTAATGTTTGTGGTGCAATAATCATAAGTATGCGTCATCGTTTCTTTTTTCATTTGCTAACAATCTAAAAGTGTGAGAGTGTTATTCAACTTCAAAAAAAAACACCGTCAAAGGGGAGGAGGAGGGGTGGGGGTGATCTTGCGATCCCTCTTGGATTCGTATAAATTTTTCTTTTCATTCCGCTTACTGCAGTATTTGACGTCGACATGAACCGTAAATCCTCACCAAAAAAACGAAAGATAATTTTGTATTTAAAAGCGATGTTTCAGTAGCTTATTTCTACGAGAGATGAATTATATATTACGAATTATATATTCGTTTTCTTTCCAGTCTACCTCGTTCCGCTACATAGTTGTAAATACCGGGGATTGATACACTTCTTGATATATACAACACACACACACACATATNATATATATATATATATATATATATATATATATATATATATATATATATATATATATTTTGAGTTTCTCTGACTTGATTGAATTATTCAATTAATTCTCATATTCTCTGCATTTGAATATTACATTAGACAATCATGCAGTTAACATTTACATCAATGCCTCTTCTTTGCAGACATTCTTCTTTTCTTGCCTCGTTGTGTGTCCGTCCGCTCGGGCAGTACCGCTTGGCCCAGCCATGGTACAATGATATTTCCTCCCCATGGCAAGTTACCGCCCCTATCCGCGTGGTTGTAGATACTTTTCCTGCTGTCATACGATTAGTTGACGAACTTCGAAAATTCTCTCCAAGTAAATCGACGTCTGCAGAAACACTCTCTCTGTACTTAGCAGTCTTGAATAATCTGCCCGCACGTATATACCGCATCGTTTTAATCCGCTGTACCATTCCGCCCGCTCGTGGTCTATATTATTATATATAAGTATCTCAAAGAAGATGTGACGTACATCGTCCTCCCCTCCTTTGTTTACAAAGCTCCTTTATAGTCGACAAAAATTAATAGTTTATATTTAGTACTACTCCTATCAATATCATTCATTACGTGTGATAATGCGTCCTCTGTCCTCTGTCCTTTTATGAAACCAAATTGTTTCGGACTTAATGTGTCTTCCACAACCATTCGCAGATCCTGTTCTATAAAAAGCTTTTGTCAAATAATTTTACCTAAAAGTACAGGTATAGTAGAGTTATCTGTCGATAAGACGATAAGTCACGGATCCCTATTCCCTGGTTTTTTAAACAACCGCAATGTTCCTATTTTCCGTGGTCTTGGAAAGTATCCGCGTCCTCTGCACACATCAAAAATCTGCGTTGTTTCTTCGACGTAACGTCGTAAACCATTTGTGGAGTGATCATGTCGTAGCCAGGGATCTTTGCTCGCTCTGAATCGCGAAATCCTATCTTTCACGGCCGTTGTCGCTATCGTTATTTTTTCATCATCCCTGAGTGCACAATAATCATATTCTCTGTTAGTCACATGTTCTCCATTTCTCCATCCACCATATGAAGAGACCTGTGTGTTCTCAACCAATCCGCTGTATACGCCCCATCCGCTTTCATGCTCTGATTTATTAATTTATTTTGTAATTTTTCTCGTCCCATTGTCGAAGGCAAAATCCCCACACACTGTTTTCGATGTTTTCCTCCACAAAACGCGCCCAGTTCTCCTTTTTTTCTTATTCCTGATCAATCTTCTATATTATTTCAAGAGTCCCCTCTGTATATTACCCTTTTGCTTCCTCCCGCGCCGCTGATCCCTAGGGTTTCCTTTGATATCTCCTTCGTTTCTTCCATGCCGCTTTTTTAGCTAGAGTTACATCATGGGTCCACCATGGTTTCCTTTTCAGTCGTGGACAGAAGGGTGTCACAAAGTCCAGAATGTTCCTTTGCAGATTATATACCCGATCATCAATGTTGGTACACGTTGAATCACGTCTATATTCCCCTTCTAACAGAGTTCCCAGTTGACTCTTCTGTAGTTATAAGGTGTCTCCAGTATAGGGACATCCCTCTGCTCCTCTTCCTCTATTGTGAAGTGAATCGTACCAACCTGTAGCTGCTGTTTTCGTCGTAGGTCCTTGCAACGTCAAGTCTATTATGGATTTGCCGTTTTCGGTGTGGAATGTTGGTAAACCGCCTAAATTTACCACGCTCAGGTCGCATGTAAGAATTTTTTTCTTAGATTTTTGTTTCCCTTTTATTTGTTAACCTATCACCCCATAAAGTTGATCTTCCATTTAAATCCCCCCCCCTCGAAGTATATCTCTTTGTCTCTATGGTTATCCAGGATGCGCTGTATTTTATTCCAAATTGTGTTGGTTTTGCTATTATACTTAACGTTAACATTGATAACCATCACCGATATATTCGTGTTAGCTATCACTATTGCCGAATCCCCTCCAGTTTTGTATATTACTCTCTGGTATTTCGGTATATTAATTATTCTGCCGTGTCGTGTGTACGGCTCCTGCATGAGGCATACATCCACCTTATGCAACTGTATATAGTTTTGCAGTTCCGCCATCTCAATATATCCTCTTTGTAAATTCTGCTGAATCAGTTTAATAGCCATTATCAAGTGCTGCTGTCATTATTTCTCTTATCCGTTTATACTCTGTGCAGCTCACGCATCTACGGGGATGTGTGGGATCCCGTCCCATCCTAACACTGTTCGCATATTTCTCGACATTCTCCTTTTCGTCACACTCATTGTCAGTCACACCCTTTGTCCCTTTACCCCGCTGAGCCCACACGTAGCTTGATTTTGTCGCGGCAGTTCTTAGCTAAGTGCTCGAAGCGAAGACATTTATAGCATTTCATTGGTTCAACGTAGACCGACACACAATTTATTTCTGTGTCGAATGATGCTCTATATAATTTTGCTCTTAACGCGATTGAACTCTGACGGAGACATCAGTAAGCTTGATGGTCATGGGAATCAAGCTTTACATTTACTGATTAGCAACTAATTATATTTGTTTTTCTGTTCTTGTAATTCATCAATATTACACATATTTCGCATTTTACAATAACCCTTAAGAGAAGTCGTTTGATCAACCGACTAAACTAAAGAAGAGCCAAATAATTTCGAAGATTTCCATGCCACAAACATTCCATTGAGTTCACTTTTACTCGTACGGACTACTTCACTGCGTGCTATGTTTAATTTTACATGAAGAAGAAGAAGATAACCTGATGGGGAATAACTGCGATTGTTAATCTACGTCAAATATTTCCTTTTTATAATTTAGGCAAAATTTAAATTACGTTTAGTATATTCCTTCATAATCGGTTTCATATTTTATGTCGTCTCTCGTAAGAAATCGGGAACTAGGAAGATAAGTAATAACGGATTAGAAGAATTTGAAAACTGGTAAAAGAGGAGTAGTACTTCTGAACGTTCTGTACATTTGTTCACATTAAATGTTTCAAGTTCCTCTTTGTCAAATCTATTTTTTGTTTTCGTTCATTAAATTGGATATGTATTGAGTCACTGAAGAATCCACGGGTAATCAGATTTCGGCGGATTAAGATTCCTCACGATGAAAAGTTAGGAAATAGATTTCTCCGAATATTCTGACACCGAGAAAAGCTTTTGAAATAGGTGTTAATCATTTATCGTAACTTCAACAAAGATATGCCATCCCGTGCACACGACTTCAGAAAAGAATACTTTGGTTGGAAGTTAATCAACGCTGCGCTGCGACTGTCTTTTCTCTACCACTTGTTTTATGTCCATCGTAACAATTCACAAAAGTGCTTCCTCTTGACAACAATTTAGACGTACTAACAACAGGACAAATAAATGTTAATAACTCTCCCAGAAGTATAAAGCACAATTAAATTTGCCTAACAACTTCGAGCTTTAAAAGTATATTTGCAGGTGCGGGACGGTATTGGCTGCTTAAACTTCAACTACGGTGGGGGAAAAAACCATCCGTCACAAACAGTGCGCCATCCTGTAGATTGTTCGACTCGTGAGATTTCCCCCAAGTTTAAGCTACGAAAAGGTTGTTTTCATAGATTAGTGAGTATCCGTATCTCTTTGCCCTGTTCAGAAGATTTTATCTGCAAAGTAGAAAAGAGGGTAAATTGAGCTCTGCCACCGGGTATTTCCGGTACACTTCTTCCGGTCAGGTCAGTTTTACAAAAGAGTTTTCAAAACTAAATTTTATGTTTGTTGGAGGAATTAGTTTGATGTTAACAAATTGATGTGTATTACAAGCAGTAAAAGATTGTGTCATTCTGTCGTTATTTATTGACGCAAAAACCCTTTGGACCGCACGGCGGCTATCTTTAGTTCTACAAATTCTTTTAAAAAAATATAAATTACAAAATAAATAAAAATTGAAACATTTTAAAAACAATATACCCGCTTCTTCTCCATCGAGAAGTTAATAATTTTCAATATAATATGAAAAATAAATTTTTATGTTTGTGAAAAACGGAAAATATACTTTCGTAACTTTTTCGTACCCGTACATTAATTTTGATGTTTGTGTGTGTGTAAAAATTGACCCAGTGAGATATAATTTTGAATTATGGGTCAAGTTAAGGTTAAATTGGAAATGCTTAAGATATTTAAGGGAAAAAACTGTGTTGAGACAACCATTTCACCTTGTGACCAAATGCCTTGTTAATAACTTGATTCGTGTTGAAGACAAGAGCCCTTTTGGTTGTTTGGAGGCCAGACAACGAAAATAGTTCCAAGACAAGAGTTATTATCTTCAGTGGCAACCATTTGAGGGGCGGTGTTCACCTTGAACTTAACATAGATTCAAACAAGACATTCTAGTATGAGGTAGGTAGAACTGTTATCTCTCTCTCTCTCTCTCTCTACTGCAGGTAATCAGTTGTTAATTTCATTTTGGTAAGTATGGCTCATTGATGAGGGTCTAAATGGAGAATAAAGTCTTACTAAACGCGTACATAAAATCCAATTTTCCTCTTTCGACGTCAAAGACTGTGACCAGATGTGTCATATTGCTTTCACGCGATGAATTAAGAGGTCTCCAGATGGTCTTGAATTCTAATCCGGAACACGCGCTCACCCTCCATCTTTGAGTCACAAATCGTAAGTGTTCTCGGCTCAGACACACGGACCGAGGTTACCTGTGTCTGATGTGAAGTCGTCATCTTACCTCTACCATCCGTACTAAGGCACTAGAAGCACAGATATTCTCATGCCGCCATTTCGCTTCCAAACCCTGCTCATGCCTTGTGTTGCATGTTCCGTGAAGACGCATCGGCTACGTCGTTACCTTGGATTTTGTTTACTGAAGAAAGAAGCAGTTTCTCGTACGATATAGAGTTAACAACAAATATTGTCCGTAATTGACTTGGTTTAAAAGACATTCTTATAATACCTATGTGGTTATAATCGCAGAATTATTGTTACTTATTTGAATAAACATCGATGAATATGTGTACTGTATTTATTTCGTTCATTTTGTCAACCGGACAGTGTTCCTACGATTGTAATATTTTAAATTATACGCATGTATTCACAAACATGTTATTTACGCAATACTTTGTGTAAGAAACTGCTACTTTCTTCTGTAAACAACATCCGAGGTAATGTTGTTGTCCATGAGTTTTCATGGAACTTACAACTTGCATAAGCCGATTTTCGACCAAAATGGCGGCATACGGAGAAGACCTATTCTAATATTGTCTTATTCCGTACTAGCCATATTTTATATTTTCACTTATTTATTTTATCATTTATACACTTTATGACATTACATGACCATGTTCTGTTGATTTTTGTTTGTCCTCTCTTTGACCTGGTTTCCTGGCGTTGCCCGTCCGTAGTGGAACTTACAAGCCAGGGGTGCTCAAAAAACGGTCTATCCGGAAAGTTTTGAAGGAGTAGTGATTTTTTACTCCAATAGGATTGTGTAGGCACTGATTACGATTTTCAACACTGTCTCCTCGAGAAAGTTCGATTATATGAAAAAGGAAATTCATAAAAAAAATTAAAAATCACGCCCTTCGCGTGTTTTTGAATTATTGCATGAAAACTGAACACTCTACGAAGATAATATTTCATTCTTCAGAGTTTTTCTTTAGAGGAGAATAGTTAGAGCGTATTGAATTTTTTTTTTTTTTNGTTCATACTTTTTACGCAATAATAATGAACTTTCGAAAAAAATGCTTCATTACAAAAATAAAGAAGCAAGAATTCTGACAAATTACTTCTTGGTTGTTGTTTTTGTTGATTTTTTTTGTCAGACTATTAATTTGCCCTTTTTACAGCGAATTTATACTCCAGAAGAATTTACAAATTCAACGCACTCTTAGAAGTAAACTATCCGCCTGGTATCGGAATATATTATAAGATATTGTGTCTTGTTTCCTGCTGTAAATGATATTTTCGTTTTAAACAATAAGCAAAAAAGGTTTCTGTAATAAGCAAAAAAAAAAAAAAGAATTAGGCAAGATTTGTTGTATTTTTTGATGGTGTTTCATTCTTCCTGAATTTTTTCGAAGCGAAAAAGTGAAAAATTGAAATAAGCATCGTGAAATACATAAAGACCAAAATTTCAAAACTTTTGCACAACTTTCGAACAAAAATTTCCTAAATGCTGGCAAATAAATTCAACGGTTTTTGGAGGCCTCGTAATTTACCGAGAGAGAAAAAAACAAGTAAATGAAAATTTGATGGTAATTTTGTCTAGTTTTTCTACAGACATAACTTTTTCGTAGAGCGCAAAGTTTTCATTAAATAAATCAAAAACACGAAAAGGGCGCAGTTTTTTGGAATATTTTTGAGTTTTCTTTTATATTTTCCGAACTTACTCGAGGAGTCGTAGTTAAAATTCCTGATGATGAGGGTCAGGAGCGAAAAATTACAACTACTCCAAACTTTGCTGGGTAGAGGAACGTCTAACAACGATGCATACACTACTTACTATATTGACAATTGTAAGAACGAAATTAATTTTGTTGCTCCACTACCGTTGCTTCCTCCCTACCTTTATTTATGTTAATAATAATAATAAATTTAATAATAAATTTATTGTCAAAAAACAGTACAAACTGCGTATGACCACGTGGAGGACAATAAACTAATTTACTCTCCGGAAGCAAGCAAGGGACGTATTCCATCAATTCCGATCAAGGGCAATTCCTAAGGCAGAGGCGGATTCAAAAATTTCAGACAAAGTTCCTAGATATTTATGTTATACCTAATCATGTGATTTACTTACTACCATAACTTTGGAGAGTGATCAAATGACAATTAATTTCTCATTATCACTGGAATTGAACATAAGGGAGATCGGGTTCTCGTGTAGTTGTTGCTCTGGATCACATTCGAAACAAACTTGAATCTTGTGAACACAAGGGTTCGTCGTGGTTTCTTGTAGTATTTGTCTAGCGATCTGAAAATATGAGATTCCTGAGAACTATAGAATCGAAAACTCAACAACATAGAAACATTTTTTTTATAACAATACTTAAAATTAAAAAAAAAATTAAATTCATAGTTTTGCTGCTTTATCTTTCAGCTTAATTGTCATCAAACACGTGGCCCAAAAATATAAATATTCCCTATATTTCTCGTTCCTTTTCCGCGTAAGTGGGCGGAACATAACACACAAGTTAAGTATCGTACGAGAGAGCAATAAAAGGTGTCTTTTCGAGTTACTATCATTTCATATTTCAATTTTCTCCTTTCCGAGATAACAGCTTTTGAACATTGCATCAAGAAAAGACGCCACTTGACTCATTTCTATCAGAACGACGTAACAATTGACTTCTTGATTCCTGACGTAACGAAAAACGAATGACAATCTCGTGATATCTTTAAACAATCAACGGCTAATAATAAATGATTCCAGTCGCTCAATCAGATTTACGTAAACCCGCGAACATATCTGTTGAGTGTGATTAAATAAATGGAAATATGCCCACAAAAGTGTATGTATTTTATCGCTCTGTAATTGCGGTTTTAAGACTCTGGGCAATTGCGAATAAACCCCGACCTGTGTTCCAAACATAGCCAGAGGCTGTGGTACGTTTACAAACAAATTCCACGAAATGACACGATGTTTTAAATTAGACCAATAATATATGTCGAAGTTTTTATAATTTGATATAATTAATTATTTATCTGTCACCAAATACGAGAGATTATGGATGAGAAAATTTGTATGTAAAAGTATAGGGTGGTTCCCAAGTGAAATCTACCTCAAAACATCCTCTCTTTTTTTCTTTACATTCCGGGTCTTATAAATGATATAGAGAAGTGAATAAAATTTCAAATCGTGCATTGCAGTGCTCCCGGGTTATGACTGTTCGTACGTTAAAAAATATTTATATATTCTGTATTTTTTTCTATATAAGAAGTTTTAAAAAAATTCCTTTTTTTTTTCATACTTTGATCGCGAAGTAGAAAACATCTGAATAAGCTTGTTTTCTTCTGAATTGAAACTTCCCGATATTGAAACCGACTCTGCGCCACTAGCTCCGGATCTTTGATTTATGAGAGGCAGAGAAAGGAAGGTAAATAAGTCACATTATTATAATGACCAGCTTCGACCCGTGGCGTTGTGCCTAGCGCGCTCGCCTTCTACCTCTGGGGACGCCGGTTCAAGTAGAATCCGAGGTGGTGGACGGAGCGGTGTTCGCGGCAGGTTTCCTCGTGGCAGGACTCCCGTTTCCCCTGCAGCCTATCATTCCACAACAACATTCACACTCATTTCATTTCATAATCACCGCTTTAGGGGAGGTGCGGCAGTAAGGGCATCCGGCACCATGGGTATTCCCCAGCCAAAACCAAATGAATCATCATATATCCGACCCCACATGAAGTGGTAAAAGGCTGGGTTAAACAAACAAGCATTATAATGGCCAGTTAAAAACGAATATTACGTAATTACACACACATTTATAAAAGAGGTATATTTTCATTAGGATAATATTTAATTTCTAAGCACATACTAAATAAATTTAAACATATAAGAAAAATCTTGCTAAAATATAAAAGAATAAAGTGAAAGTGCGTCTGTGCGTCTGTTTGCTACCTGATCACGTGACTAAACCACAAAACGGATCGTCATCAACATAGTTTATATGTCCAGAATGAACATAGGCTTTTATTTTTCAAATATGTGATAAGAAAGATAGAAATGGTTTTTGACGATAATTGTCAATAAAATCGGAAAACAGAGAGTTATATTTGCTTGCGCTGCCAAAACGATTAGACATAGGTGACAACTACGAATTGCATTATTGGTCGTCTCTAAAAGTTCTACAAAAACGAGCGACAGCTTATGTCTATCTACAAAAATTAACTTCAATTATGGATAAAACGTAATTAAAAATAAAAGTGATTAAACACTTCAATTTAAGAGAGTAATTTATGAAGGAAAAATCAATCATTATCGAAACTAATGGATTATTTGTTTTGTGAATTTGACAAAAATAAAAACATCTTTAAAACGTAAAATTTCGACTAATAGTTTTTTATGTTGCAGCCGCGTTTTGTTGCGTCGGAAGAGAAATTCGATGGTTCCCGAAAGATTGTGTCATACTATAATGTATACAGTCAAGTTTTGTATTATTATGATTTTGAAAAATAATGTTGCTGTACTTGTTTTTTTATTTTTATTCTTTTTAAACAGTGAGTAAAAGTATTTTGATCGTACAATATAGATAGATTTTGTTTTTTCCCAAGTAAAATAAGATTAGTATAGGGAAAATTCCAAGGCGACGCCGGGTAATCAGCAAAAGTATATTATTAAATACAAAGGTCACAATATGCAAAAGGGTTTAACCCCACGCAACCTGTGCTAACGTTGTGCTCGTTTCCTTAAAGGTACTTGGTTTCTAGTGTTGCCACCAGGAGGGGTGACGGACGTTCAAAGTTTGCATTTGTTTGTTTTGCTTCGCTGACCGGCATTTCTTTTGTCTGTGAATAAAAACGTTTCTCATTATTTGCTTTTTGATTAAAAAAAAATATTGATTCGAAGAAGAAGCTTAGGGAAAAGACTACGTTGTACTGTTTTGCATTCGTTTCATTCGTTGGTTTGTGTGGACAGTGGACGGATTCCTCGAGCAGCAGAATCGTGTTTGTGTTTGAAGAACAGAAGATCTTTTCTGCGTGTGCTCCTCGGTGACATGTATTACTTTAATTTCAAAGTCTTTCCAAGTTGAACATCTAAAACAGTATTAGTTTTTGTCACCAGTTAATTAGTTAATCTTGCAATTTATTTTAACGTTTCGTGAGTTATTTGAATGATGTCTACGAAACTTCACGTTCCAATTGATGAAGAACAAATTTTAAATTTACTATTGGAGACTGAGTGATTTGTCTGTCTGACGATGATCAGAATGATAGAGCGTAGCGATGGCCTGTGTCGACCAGAGGTGCGATGGATACGAAACGTATCCATCTCTATCCGGAAGCAATTTTAGCCCCTCGCATGTGCAGAAACGAGAAACGCAACAAAGATGCGTCGCGACAATGTTTATTTATGTTTGTCCAAACAAAAGAATCGTTTCAAACATTTCCGCAAGAGATAAATTATTTTATTTTCCCGGAAGTTGATAAATATCGAAGTTCAATGTTTCGCCCGCTGCTGCTCGAATGTCTACAAAATGTCCGAACCCTCTCAACCCCTTCCGAATTTTCAAATATTTTTTCCAGCATTTTTCTAATATACTTTGAGTTCTCTGAACCACGAAAAATCATTTAGATAAGGAATAAAAAAGAAAAAAGATTTCAGGTCTTAAAGGGATAAATGTTTTGTAAAAATTAATGCAATTAGCAAAATATCTAGAAAATATTTTACAAAAATCTTTAAAATTCTGTGAAAGAGACTATGCTGAATCCTTAAGACGAACGATCACGAATCAAAATATTTCATTCTTCTCAGATTTAAAAAAAATCCCCAGACCACATATACCTAGGTTTCGAAGGAAAACAGTGTAAAAGCCATTTTACCACTCTAGATTTCCCCCAATCAGTGTGTGTGTTGTTTTGATTTTCTCTCGATTTTCAGGCAGTGAAAGCACGATAGAAATAGACCAATCAATACCTTAATGATGTCTTATTGAACGACTACGCTAAACGGGGGTCGAACACTGACCTTCGGATCGAATCCATCCATTCAATTTAACATCATTTATATGATACCTCGTGACGTGGTGAACCAGAGGCATCTAAGAGGTTACGAGTGTTTGTGAATTCCTCTTTTGTTTATTTGCGTCGATTCGCGGAGCGAAACAAAAATACTTGTTTATTCCTTTACTTTGCACTTTTACTGTTTCATACTGTTAAACATTCGATAAATCAAAACTGTTTTTCTTTTATTGCAAAAGAAGCGACAGGACAACGCCGAGTACTCTGCTCTTAAATGCAACAAAGAAAAACATTTTTCTCTGGCGAAAATTATATATATTTTTTTATATTTTCATATGTATATGTTTATAATTTACGTCTAAATTCACAATGCATCTGAATATTCAAAATGAAAATTTGACGTCTTACGTGTTTCCACGTGGTTTCGACACAGTCGTGTCTAAACGTTTCAGCAGCCGAAACGTTGAGTCAATATTAATTGAAGACAAATTTTGTGAATGTGTGTGGGTGTATTTAATATTCATATCTAAATTTTCGAATTATAGTTCCACATCAATTTCATTGTGATCGTTGTGGGGTTGGATGTTTAATACAGAGAAGAGAAAAATAAATAAGATCGGAAAGTAACTTGTAGAAGACAGATTGGTTGAGTTGAGTTGCGCGTCTGGCAAAATACCTCTTCGTAACCTCAAAGCTCCATTTCCACCTCGCCACAATCGAGTCCGAAGCGTTTCGTCTGGAGAGAGAACTCACTTTGCGAAATGCTTCATCAAGATCGTCTCGAAACTTGTGGATCGTCAGTGGAGCGTTAACTTGCACCAGCGCTTTACACTCGGTCAGGCTGACGTCTTTTCCGAGGACCTTGATACAGCTACGAATCAAACTTTAAATAAATCATTAAAATATTTTAAACATTCTTGAAAGAGGAGAATTTTTTTTTTAATTTTCCAATGGAATCTTTTTACGTCTGTGTGTGTTTCCTTGTTGTTGATTTTATTTTGCGAATGGTGACTCATTAATTTATGTTCGGCATTCACCCAACTACGAATGAAATTTGTAATCGAAAAGTTGCGTGGTAATAAAAATTTGTCTACTTACAGTGTCGTTTAAAACATTTTAATTCAAACAGTTTCTCGTAACTGTGAACCCTTGCATCAAATTTTCCCGCACAATTGAATAATGGCTTAAATGATCAAATTATTATTGTATTTAAACATTATTTAGCTGGACATATATTTGAAGATCAAAGTATATAATGATGAGATGATTATCAATAGATAGAAAATAAATACGTCATTAACGTTGTAATAACAGGATTGATATTGTAAAAGTGTAACAGTATCATGAATCGCGTTTTTATTATAATGGCTAAAAACCCTACATTACCCATTGTCCCTATTTCCATTGCAATATTTGTAAATGGAAAATGTAGCGTGCTGTTGACACTTAATCTACATGGAAGGACAGGCTAAGAAAACAGGATAAGGCGAAAGGGGCTGAAGTTTGTGGTAGTTTGTGAAACATTTCGTCGAGAGAGCGCCACCAGCTATAGTTGTGGTTGCGCTCAATAGATGGCAGCAAGTTCGTGTTTGGAGCGCTGAAACCAGTAACGAGCCGTTGACACGGGAGAAGACGGTCTGGCATATAGCGTGTGAGGAGGGAGGTGATTGGTAGGGGCTATTGTTGGCTAGTGTTACCAACAACTACCCGCGTAGAGGTGGATAGAAGGAGGGGGAGTTCGCTTTTCAAGTCACAGTTTTATGAACTGGGGCATTCATGTGAAGATACACAGGGAATTGAATCCGGGATAACTTGGTGATGCGCAAGAATGCTAACAGCTGAGCCACCGGAGAGGCATTTTGTTTCTATGAACTAAGTTAGATACTGCCAAGAAACCGCAATCCTTTAATATTTCTCTTTTTAGTTACTGCTTCAGTTCATTGAGAGTGAATACTAGCGTATAGTATGTACAAATCACGACACGTTTTAGGACTTCTGTAAGGCGCATGGGCCCTAAGCCCCGCCATAAGTAGTGTACATTTTTAATTTCAAATAAAACCCTTTTGAAGTTCAAATTGAAATGAGATACACTGCACGGCGTCGATGAAATTTGAGTTCTCATGAACGTCATCTGTTATCACAATTTCTTCCATGAATATGTCTGGCGTTTCGTTCTTATCCAAAGCTATTTTCCGAATGTTCCTCACAACACTTTGAAGTTCCATAATATATCCTTGAAAATCGTAGTACCCCATACATACTGGAGCAGCGTAAAGAAGTAAAAGTATTTAACATATTTATTCACATGAATGTATTATTCACGTCAATTCGTATCTAGAATTATTAAAGATATTGAACGTTTATTATTGGACTATTGTTGTGATTTTTTAATTAATATCCAGCGGTCCAACCCTTGTTATGGATAATTCATTCTTATGCTTTAATGTTTTATGGATAATTTGTTACACCAGAAGAAGACCCTACATGCTGGTTGAAATATAAGTTATGAAAATATTCCAATTAATAGTGTAAATAGTCTATATTAACTTCGCTCAGAAATCCATTTTAGTTTCCTCTCTTCATACGAAGTGTAGAGGATGATGAGACAAGAGGAGAGTCTCGTGAAGCGAGGGACGTGGAATGAGAGGGGCAGAGAGGGGAAGAAGCGAAGTGGAGGCTGGAGGGAGAGAAAGTTGGGCAACAACTCGTGTTAATAGACAGAACATTATTCCCTTGATGTTGCATTTCGCAAACACCTGTTCGTCCGCGTGAGTTTCCACTTACGAGAAGAGTTCGCTCAGCTCTAAAATCAAAATACAACTCTACATCGCCTCTTTTATTTCCACGCGCTTAAATATAATGAGATAATTAATAATCTGTAACTCAAATCGAATTTTTCACGTATAAGTTGTTCTGGAAACAATTTACAATAATTAAAGCAATAGGTAATTGGTCGCGTGGAAACTCTGGTCCCGTACAAGACATACCTCGTCCATATTTGATGAAGCAATATTTTTGTGAGTGACCTCGTAAGTTACTCATTCCTATCTATAAATTCAATCTGTAGAGTTATGTTGTTCATAAAATATATTTTGCAACAATATTAAAATACGTGCAGAACAGGTGAAGTGGGTGACGCCCGTCATCCAAGACTTATTATTGCAAAATTCCAAGAAAACCTCACGGGATGGAAGCGTGACAGACAACTATATCCTAAAAGTTGATGGCTTCATTCATCTGACCGCGCGCTACTTTGAGAATCCGCGTGAACGCTGCAGGGTTAAATACTTGAAAATTACTTGAATTATTAGTCAAAACTTTAAAAAAATTATTACCCGCGATTTTATTACGAAAAGCTCTAGAGGATTCTATTAGAAGAGTCCTCATATCTCGTGAGTCAAAAAAATTTTGTTGCGTCATGGTTTTATTTAAACAATTAGAGCGAAAATTCAGTTTTTCCAGTGTTCCGGGAAAACTATGCATCGTAGGGAAAAGTGATGCACAAACGAAGTGTAGGAAATAAAATTATCTACAAAATGAGACTTGTTAAACTAACATCGGTTTATAAAAAAATATTATTGCAAAAAGACACGAACAATTGCCATTTCTCTATGAATGTCAACTTTTAAGTGGAAAGACTACTTTATTTACTTTTTTCCCCAATCATCTAGTTGTAGACAAGTCTCACTCGATGTGATATTTAGAATTAAACCACGTGAACAGGACATCAGTAACTTTCATAGCAATATGTCATAATATACAATATAGTTTCACATTCTATTCTCAAAACACTTTTTATTCGTTAAAAGACTTTCATTCGTCAGGAACCGAGAAGTCAAGATACACCATCCTGGCCCGGGTTTTTCTCCGGTTTTCCTTCGTGTAGAGGCGAATTTCTTATACAGATTCTCTAGGCTTTTGTCTAGGGGCGCGTTTATTGAAACAAGAATTAGTGTAATTTCAATTCTTATGCTTTCTAAACACTATACTCAGAATAATCTATAGTTCGATAATAATTTGTACATGTAAAATAACTTTTTTGTGTTAAATTACAAACATGTTGATAATCTATTAGTATTATAACTCGCAGCTAACTTTTTATCTTATCTAGGAATTTTTGCTGAATTTTTTGAATCCGCCTCTGCCTTAGGGCCCTTGATCGGAATTGATGGGATGGTCCCTTGCTTGCTTCCGGAGAGTAAATTAGTTTGTACTGTTTTTTTTCAATAAAATTTATTATTATTATTATTATTATTATTATTATTATTATTATTATTATTATGTATAAGTCTATTTAGGGAACCGTTCATGTACCGCATAAAATGTCTTCCCTCACAATCATAACGGAATGGGAGGGGAGGATGGGGGTGAACTCGCTTATTCACATAAAATGAAATGCTTTTTGATATAATTCAATAGATGTAGACATAGAAAGCAGAACTGTTAGAAATTAGTGTATTGTTTGAAGAATGGTCACCAGAGGTGAAGGAATACTTATACCATCTAAGTTAGAATTCGCGTACCCTTTAATCATCTGAATGGCCCAACCCCTCAGCGAGGACGGGATAAACAGGATGGGATATATTCTCGTGGTCACCGGGGAAAGGGGGAGGATATCCCCTCAATGAGCAGTTTGTAACTTTGGCTTTTTGGACAACAAATTTCTTTTATTTATCTTTTATTTTATTCCTTGATATCAAATAAGCGACTCAAGTAGCGACTTTTCTTCATTTAATTTTTTTTAATGCTGCAACCTCGCAAAGGGTCTAAGATGAAATCGTTGACACTTCTCTTAATATGCTCTAAAGAACTCAAGTACATCATTTGAGTGATTTTCTCTTATTCAATTATGGAACAAAGGAACGAAGAATCTTAAAAAAATGTATGTTACGTGCCCCCCCCCCTTTCTGAAGTTAAGATTGAATACTATACCGGGTTTTCCTCCGTTTTTCCTTCGGGTAGAGGCGGATTTCTTATACAGGTTCTCTAGGCTTCGTCTAGGTGCGTGTTTATTTAGTGTTTTTCAACTCTTATAATTTTTTAAACACTATACTCAGAATAATCTATAGTTCGATAATAATTTGTACATGTAAATTTTTTGCGTAAAATTACAAACATATTGACATTCTATTAGTATTATAACTCGCAGCTAACTTTTTATCTTATCTAGGAACTTTTGCTGAACTTTTTTGAATCCCCCTCTGCCTTAGGGCTCTTGATCCGAATTGATGGGATGGTCCCTTGCTTGCTTCCGGAGAGTAAATTAGTTTAATTAGATGTATTCACTTGGCAATTGATACGTAACTCATGAATAATTGAGAGAGATGGACCGGAATCGACCGGATCATGTCCTACTTGGTAACGAGAAATCAAGGCTGAATCAAACGGTTGATTAAGTACTAAAATAGTATACGGTCTCAGCTGATACCATTGCAATTAAAGCTATTACTCTTTAGGAAAGTAGGGGTTACATAATATAATTCTATATTATAATAATACGGTTGCAATTGGTGGCTCTCGAATAGAGTACTTCGTGTGCCATACATAACATGCAATGAACGCAAGTTGTAACGGGGTGGTTGAGTGGAATACACGTTGATCCCGGAGAGAAAAACCCAAACGTACTCTGGTTGTTGCCTACGTCACGCTGGCGGCGCTCGGCTGCGATTTCCGGCCTTCTTCTACTTATCGTGTTTTCTCTAGGCGTCAAGGCAGTAGTGGCCAATCGAGTTAGTTTTTATTTTTGGAACGAACAGTTAGTTCTTCAGTTTCCATTGGTGGTTTCAAACAAGTCCAGGCCGTGTGTCACGTATTCTGCGGAGAGCGTCCTTCTGCCCGGGGGGCCGTGCTGTAGTTTTCCGGTTGGTTAGAGTTATTTGTGGCGCTGAGAAATCTTAACTCGCAATTCGTTATTACGTCGCAATTACTCTTAACCGTGAGGGAGGTGATGATTATATTTTATGACACATGAGTTCTATTAGAAACCTCAATTACAATAAATTACAATACTTCAAATAAACTAAAAGACGAATAATAATTATGATCGTAATATGTGTATGATTCGGGAAAAATTATGAGTTAATAAAGAAATCATACGAGAATATGACGGGTATTAATTCTCATATTTGTGACGTGTTATGATTTGTCCATACACGTCCTGCGCGCATATTTCAAAAAGTCTGTAAAAACCATTTCACTTGCTTTCTTTTCTCTAAATTTCTGATATACCTGAAATAATTTTGATTTAGTAANTCCGTTCGGCGTACTCTGCGCATTCGCCAAAAATGTTTCCTCGCTACTCAGGTACGTAATTTTGTCGGTTTACTCACTCTGCATTTGTTTTCTTTTATTCATTTTTCATTGTTCTTTCCTTTCTTTATTTCAACAACAACCAAAATTACACTTCTTTCGATACTTGTATACTTTCGTATTATGTTTCTATTTTTATTATTGTCATTTTATGTACATTTATATATTTCGATGTATGTTACTGACGATGCTTTATACCAATAAAACAAGGAGCAACATAGAAACGCCTTTCAATTTACCATTCACCATTATCGATTCCTTTTCCAATAACTTTTCATATTTCCGTGTCCTCTTCGTCTTCAATGCAGCTCAATTGACGGTGCAAATCATCACCGGAAATGTACGTTGAAATAAGGAACCTCCGAATCCCGTCGAAGAAGGATTTTATTTTTTCGTGTGGACTAAATGCTTCCGGTTCGAACCCGCTTCGACTGTCTGTTTTAAGTGAAATTGTACAATAAACATAATAGCTTCATATAATGTCCGGAAAAAATCTTCAACGAATAGCTATTCTAATTTTGTTGGGACAATATTTCGTAAGCAGAGGAAAATGTATTTTTGGTATGAGATGAAAATTGAAAAATAATATTAGCACGAAACGGAAATTTAGAAGAAGAAAAAACACGTAAAGAGTATTGAATCCCCGATTTGCTACGTGGACGCGCAGTTGATGAATTTGTGTGACGCGAGAGAGAGAGAGAGAGAGATCTGTTTGTTTGTAACCATGGGAATGGGACACGTCAGCGTAATTCGATTCTGATCAATTGTTTTATTCCCTGGATTCGTTCCTCACGTCGCCGTCGTTTAACTCAAATCGCTCGTAATGACAATTGAACGAATCAGTTGCAGTTCTCGGTTCAACTTAATACAGAAACTTGCTACGATTTTTTCATGAAAGGAAATTTTGTTTCAAAATATAAAAACGCCGTTAACGTAATCCTCGTTGATTGAATTAATGATCTATTGTAACTATTTTCAAAGAGAAAAATAAATGAATATCTAATTACGAAAGGGATTCTCGAGATCTGATGTTCGAAATCAGGAACTAAGGAAATATAATTGAATCGTTCAATAGAAAGTTTTCAAATGTATGAGTCCACACATAAATTGTTTGTATCTCAGTACGTTTTAACATGATTAAAAGTATTCCAATGTAGTTTACTTTTTTTTGTTTTTGTAGAGTTTAAATGCGTAACATACACATGTAATACCTATTATATTTATGTTTTTTATTAAGGAGAATTGAAAGGAGAAAACGTTTTTAATCCCTCAGTTTTGAATATCATATTTGTATGTCGCTTCATATATTTCATTACTATTAGGTATCATTTGATGCAGCTAGAAGTAAACTCTACCGTCCAAAAATTAACATCTCAATTTCAGACAAATAAAATTAATATTACATGTTTTATCTTTAATTTTAGCAAATCAAAGCAACAATGTTGTGCTATTTTATTTGTAAATTACTTTGCTAAAAGAGCATTTAAAGTGTCAATCAAAATTGTTCTTTGAGATAATCGTCTCTTTATATTAGTTTTCTAAAGAAGTAAATGTGAAGGAATGCAAAAAAATAAAATCTTATTTTCAATATTAGGGCTGAACCTGTTAAATACTAACACGGTTAGTGAGCGATAAATATAAAACTCTGTCGAAATGTGATGTTCATCTAAACAATGATTAGAAATGATTGACATTGGTGAATGTGATTACAAAAGATGATTAATTGCAAATGACACATTAACAGCATGCTAACCCAACAACTTTCTAATTACATATATAGTAAAGTAATAAAAACCGTTACCAATGTATTACCATATACATCATGTAGTCAACAAAAATTAATTTAAATAAGGGTATTTTCCATTTAAAAAAATGACATTAAAACAATTCGCCTTGTAATTGCTTCCAGCTCTACCTGGGAGACAGTGAAATTGCACATTAGAGAAATATTTGTTTATAGTTTGAAGCAAAAAGTCTAAACACTCTCAACTTCGAGGAAACCTCATAAAAAGAATCACTAATGTTCAATTATTACTTTCACGAAATGTGCACCGAAGGACAAAAGGATGAAGCGTATTCAAAAAATGGAAATATGATATATTCCATTGTCAATAGCAAAGTAGGGATAGCTGCAATTTCATGACACGAACAGAGTCGTCGAACTGGAACACACTTAATGCAGACGTGAAGAGTAAATTACTTGAAAAGGTATTGCATGCTCTCTAGCCTGCCCTCTCTATCACATGTCGAAGCGAAAGATATACAAGATCACAAGAGAAAAGGTTTGTATAACAAACGCTTTTCCCTGACGAATTCAGTCTCGAGTAATTTACGAAAATGAAATTTTACACTCTCTTTTCTTCACAATTGTATTTTACTAATAATGTAGATCATAAATTGCAAAACGATAGCAATAAGCCTATTCCGTGGACTTTCCTTTTCAAAGAGCGGTCCACGAGTATACCAAATCTTTGATGCGTTAATGTTTCTTGTTGTTGTGTGCAACTGCTCCAAATGTATAATATGTAAAAACATGTTTATAATGTGTGATCTCGTATAGCAATGATTCTGATATTCATTCCCCTGCAACAGCTGCAACTGATACAACCCGCATTGCAGGTATGTGTCACAAATTCAAGGGTTGTCTAACTTATCCATTCTAGTATGAAGTAAAAATTAGGCATTATCTAGCCACGGCAATAAATTATTATTAAATAGAATTGTGTTGTTCGTCAAATGGGTGACTGTTGTGTGTTTTTGTATGATGTTCTGTTTTGAACGGGGATGTGGGTTATAAGACTAATTCCCTTCCTCAGTTGCCACGACCTCGGAAATGGGAAAATATCTCGTTAAAACAAGAGGAGCACATTTTCTTTGATTGGAAAGAAACGCACGCAATAAAACGAATGCATTTTTCACTTTTCTCCGTTGTGGTATTTGTAGTTTAGAGCCATTCAAAACCTTTTATCTGCGTGGGGCGATTGGGTGTTAGGGCTACGGTGGACCGGTCAGCTCGGTTTACCAACAATTTGGCCCACGTGGAGGTGTCAGCAGGAGGAGTTGGTAACGGTAAGAGTTAGTGATTAAAAAAAAAAATGATCTGTTTGAAACAGCGTCATTATACAGATTATAGTCAAAATAAAATAACATTTTTAAAATGAAAATTAAACCAACAGTTCTTAGTGAGCGAGGAACGTGTGTCCATCTGCTTGGCAACGTGGCGCTGTATCCTTCTCCACCACGGGGATGAGGATGTAGTCAAGTGCCTTCTGTGACACTCTGTATTATTTTTTCTTCTTTTATTGCGTTTCCCACAGCACACATCCTACCTATATATTTAGTCTTCAAATATTATATATTTATTTTTCGAATTAATTAGGTTCGGGTCGTTTTCTTTGTGTGTGTGTGTGTGTGGTCTCTGTCTCCCACTCCATCCGCACAGACGCATTCTTCTCCTATCGCACATGAACACTTTTCAAAGTTTCCACGTCCTGTCATTATTTCTAATAATTCTCTGTTCGACTTAAACCACTTCTCGTTTTTTTCCTGCATATGTCACATCCTCCTCTGTATTCTCTCACGTAGAGCGCTTCTTGTCCTTCGTCCCTTTTGTCCATCGTGTTTGCAGTAGAGCTCTTGTTCATTCTCCTTTCGCTCCGTTTGCCTTTCTGTCTAGAATACTAGGAGCAGTGGGAGGGAGCGCTTGTGTGTTATCATAGCTATATGTACCGGGACATTAAAGTGAGAAGCTAACAATTTCCGTCTGTCGCCGACGGGTGAGTGACCGCGAGCTACCTGAGGGGTTCTTCCGTTCTTCTGTGTTTCTCACGGAGGCAAAATGCGAGTGTCGAAGAAAACGCTAGTCACGTTTCGCCTAGCAATGTTTCTCCTCCGAGTCAAAGGGCGCACAGGCGTTCACAGGTGTTTACTATTTTTCGCTGTTTCCTTTTAGAATTTCTGAATACTGTTCCTCAACTAGGGCGAAAGCTAGAGCAAAAATATAAACCATTGAAAAGTGTTGAAATTTGTGGAATGGACACCGCGCAAAATTGCGGAACTATGTATACTGGTACTTTACCGGACGAGTAAATTATTTTGCAATAAAAGAGAGATTTTAAATAATAAATTGGATAATTTAAGTAACCGAGGGGAAAGGTTAATTTGCTTTGGGAATTTTTTAAAAAGGAGACGTACAAAATTCGAAGTAAATTCTTGGTCACTTAATAAAGTCTCAAATTTCATTTACATCTTATGAAAATTTGTTTGATATCATGCAAAAGAACATGATATTTATTTTCGTGCAACTTACCCCGTTCCGAAGACGTTCTCTTTTATCAATGAAACTTTTTATCTCGTTCAAGCGTCCAGTGAGTTGAGGATGTTTTGAGAGTCGCAGCGCCCTTCCAAGAGCTCCTTCCCTCCTCTCGAGAGCTTTTGTTGTGAAAGTCTGGGTGTTGAATGCGCAATGTGGTCAGTTGGGACACAGCAGCGGCGATCTACGCACAGTGAGGCCAAACGCCAAACGGCGATGAGGCCACAGCACAAACACGATTCCTCGATTTAATGAACTGCTCTGAAAAACTGTTTTGTTTTCAAGTAAGTACTAGCACACTTTTTCAACCCTTAGAACGTGATCTGACTTTTTTCACAGCAAATCTTCCTTTTTATCTCTTATAAGGAATAAAAGCCTCAATATAATATTGTCCGTAAATGTGAATTTATTTTTCAAAATATTTCCAAATATATTCATTTCATAGGAAATTTAAGGCTAATCCAAATGAATTATTGGTTGAATTCTTCCGTCGGAGAGAAATTTATAACATTGAAAGAAAATTGCTATTTAAAATCAAATATCTCAAAAAATGTTCCTCACGGTGTTTTCTTTTTTCGACTCAAGCGAATCTTCATTATATTTTTTTATTGCGTTACCTAAAATTAAATAAAACTAAAATTAAGATATTTAATGCATCATTCATTCTTAGATATCTTTTTTGCCACACAAACTGCGACCCGAGAATTAAGAGGAAATTCAGATGGCGTGGGACATCTCACGTAAAAAACGTGACTTTCCTTTTAATTTTTTTTTTCACGAACATAAAAGAGAAATGCGAATAAGACTCGTGGAGAGGAATAGAGTCGCTCATGAGGAGACGAAAAACCCAAAAGGTCGAAGGGACAATTTAACTTTTATTAAAATCAATAAATTCTTTTGCATTGTAGAAGCACTTGTGCGGAAGGTAGTTTCATCTTTGGAATTGCTATTTCGTCGTGTGAATAAGCTAATATAGAAACCGAAAGAAACGAGAGTTTCAAAAATGAGTTTCATTTTGTCAGTGCCAATATTAATCCTCCTTCGTGATTTATTGTTTTAATTTTTCAATTTACAAAAAAAAAAAATTACATCCATCGCAGTTGCTCGCGTTTTTTTGACCATTGTACTCTGCTTTGGAGCCATTGTGTGACGTGGCGAATAGCACTGTTTCGTTTGTTAAAAGTTGCTCCTGCGGGGGGGGGGGAATCGGTGCTTCAGTCGCGCCCTTTGGCCCTTTGGCATCGGGTCCTCGTTACGCGTCACGAAGCGACCACTCTAACAAATGTGCTCTTTCTACATCCACGGCTTCCTTGTGTGTGTGTGTGGATTGTTCATTCTAAGCTCCTGCTACAGACTCGTTCACTCTCTTTGACATAACCACCAACACTGCAGACAAACAGGAATTTTTGTTTTCCACAAGTGCTTATCCACTGCTTGACGATGGGCTTCGCATCAATGTACTTATACTAACGGGTCTTCTTTTCTGCGTTTTCTGATGTTCGAGATAATTCTTGTCCTCTGTTTTAATCAAGGACTGTTTTAGTCCTCTGTAGAACTTTTTTAAATAACTTATAACAATTTCAAAAACTATTTTCTTGCATGGTTGTGTTGCCGTATGGCTCATATTAATTTAGTTTTATGTGTACTCAACGTTGGCACGGTTGTGTACATTAATTCTGTAATCCCATCCTGGTCCGGGTTTTGCTCCGTTTTTCCTTCGGGTAAAGGCGGATTTCTTTTACAGGTTCCCTAGGCTTTGTCTAGGGGCGTGTTTATTGTAACAATAAATCGTGAATTTAGCGTGTTTTTTCAACTCTTATGATTTTTAAACACTATACTCAGAATAATCTATAGTTCGATAATAACTTGTACATGTAATTTTTTGCGTAAAATTACAAATATATTGACATTCTATTACTTTTATAACTCGCAGCTAACTTTTTATCTTATCTAGGAACTTATGCAAAAAAAAGTTTTGAATCCGCCTCTGCCTTAGGAGAGCCCTTGATCGGAATTGATGGAATACGTCCCTCGCTTGCTTCCGGAGAGTAAATTAGTTTATTGTCCTCCACGTGGTCATACGCAGTTTGTACTGTTTTTTGACATTAAATGTATTATGACTGATAATGCGTTCGAAAACAAGAGTCAATACGAAACCCGAAACGGAGATAAATATTTCCACGACTGAGAGACGAATTCAAAGTCTGTGAAGCAAAATGTTTGATAAATATTCTTATCTCTGATTTGCTTACTGCAGACAAAACGAAGGTGACAAAAACCGATAGAATCTCGACTTATCGGAGTCCGATGACGCGGACGGTATTTTCAATGTAAAAAATCATCGCGTCACTAAAAATACGCTGCGAGGCAAAATTAGCGGCGAAATAACTTTCTATCGCTTCATAGCGTCATAATGTTTCTAAAAAATGTATCAAGATGAAATTTTGGTTGAGGAAGCTTCCACATAGCATCGAGAAACTCCGGTCTTGCAAGTGTCTGCGCCAGCCCTATCATCCTTAGAGTAACGAGAGATGTAAATTTCGAGAAAATCAAGCAAACATTGAGGAATAGTTTGTGTCTCGAAAAATATAGAAGCTCCTTTTCTGTAAAGGAACAGATGAATAAATCTGTATTGAAGAGGTTTCCCCACTTATCACATGCGGAAAGTAATACATTCAATTGTAGCGCTCGAAAGTTATATTATTATTATTATTGAGCCTGCATGGCACCTTCTCATGCGCTTCATAGCGGAGCAACCATGTTCGTCTTTTGTCAAAACTGCACTTCCGACTACATCTAACAGAGCGCGCTTGCTTGTAGCTCGCATCAATCCAGAAACAATTGACAATAGTGTGAAGAGGAATAAAAACGCCATCTCCGGATGAAATAAGTAATAAGATGAATCTCATTATTGTATTATTTAAAATTATGCTAGGCTCTGAAGAAAAGGAACTCCTATGACGTTCAATTTCATTATTGAATTTTTGTGCAGTTTATGTAGCAAATTCAGTTCCCTCTTCCACGTAATCGATGTAAAGACTTGATAATGAAACAATTTGATATCCAATCATATGTCTTACTTCGACAATGAGTTATATTATTTCCTCAGCTCCTTCATGGTTTCGATTTGATTCATTGTTTGGCAGAAGGAGAAGTATGTTCCACTCACAGACTATATACCAGACCGTCTTCTCCCGTGTTAACGACTTGTTACTGGTTTCAGCGCTCCAAACGAAATTTTGTACCAACTACTCTCGAGACTAGTTCTACAAGCGGCCGCTAGGGCGCGTGGCAGTTACCCATTCCCCTCCCTTCCCTTTCTATGTACTGTACCCCTCCCGTCTCACGTACTAAAGCTCATTTCATATTGTATTTAGCTGAAAATACTTTCCCTGCAAAAATTAACATTTGTGAATAGTTAACAAAATGTAAAACTCAAATATTTTGCTACACATTTGAAACATAAAATGAAAACAGAGCACAATTGACAGGAAATTTATACAAAGAAAATACATTTTTGCTCTTAATTCTATTTATTCGTAATAAGATTTCAAGACATTGTTACATACAATGTCATTGAAACAGGAAATATACAATCCTTTATGCAAAATACTAGCATTAAGGAACTCATTTATGTACATTCACCAACTATTTGGAGGAATAAATAAATACTGATGAAGCAAGTCACACGAGAAACAAAGGAAGCAGATAAGTCCATAAATGTGGTTTAATTTTATCAACTTTGTGCGGAAATGTCATTTCCACTGGCTGTATAGAAAGCAGTGAAATGGAATGATATCTTTGTTTTAAGCTACAGTAGAGTATAAACCCCTCTGCTCCTTGCACAGGGTGTAACATTTTCCATATACGTTATTGTTTGAGTGATTATGAAGTGATTGACAAAAAGATAATGCAAGATTTACGATTGTTCAGTAGAAGTACAAAAGTAAACAAATCTTTCTGCTTTCTCATTGGTATCAAAGAATCAAATGAAAGAATAAGTCTAGAAGATGTTCAGTGGGGTGTCTTGAAAAGGTAGTAACAATAAAATGAAAAAGAAATGAAGACAATCAGTCAGTACCATCTAACAATAATCTACCAAGAAACTGAGAGAGGTCTGTCAACCTGAGAATATCTGTGAGAAGACTGACTTTGCAATAAGAAATTCACAAAAATTGTACCAATGCCAATGTTGATTTTAAAGAAACAGGTTTTCGTAAAATCCTTTATGTATCCATGGGATAACGTGACTAGATTTATGTGTATCATGGTTTTAAAAAACATTACCATGTTACAAACACCACAATATATTATAACTCAAGTAGTAAACTAACAAAGTGAAAGTAAAATTAAAAAATATGAAGTTTCAGAAAATCAAAAGAAGACACAATACATCAAGTAGTAAATAAACAGAGTGGAAATAAAATATGTAAAAATGCAAGTTTACTGTAAAATATAAAGAAGGT
The DNA here is from genome assembly GCA_002313205.1 of Laupala kohalensis. Classification (NCBI taxonomy): domain Eukaryota; kingdom Metazoa; phylum Arthropoda; class Insecta; order Orthoptera; family Trigonidiidae; genus Laupala; species Laupala kohalensis. The sequence goes on along the minus strand of NNCF01130177.1, from coordinate 181,768 downwards.
GACCCAATTAAAACTGTAACTCTTGTACACACTACATAAACATTTATCAAAAATAAAATTCATCACAGGTATAATAACGTTAAATAACATGCAAACATCAATTTCTTTCTAGTTATTCGTAACTAACTGCCACATGTCAGGTATAATTACACATAAACTTTTTATACAGAATCTTACATTTTAACTAGGTTCTGTTTCTCTAGATATAGTTTTAAGACGCAAATTTAATAGCATTTGTGTTTAGTTAAAGAACTGATTCCTATATAACCTTACCCACTCGTCAAACATCGATATTATCCAGGTGTATTATTAAGTTTGTTTATTTACCTAAGTGGAGACTGGTGAAAATCAATGAGATCACTCTTCAGGTCATCATCGCTACATCTGGAAAACACAACAAGAATACAATATTATCAGTCAACATACTTATTGTGAAAATCAGTTCAAATATAGTAACTTAATTCATCAATGTTCGTTATAATTCACTGATTACAAAAAAATACAAGAGAGGTAATTTAACCTACCATCAAAGTCTTTGGGAGAAAAATGCAGAGAACACACTCTTGAATGAAAAGTAAGCCGCACTATCGGACCAATCAATCTAGTTCACTTGTCACCTAAAAGAGAATGCAACTTTTATTAGTATACAACAATATACACAGCCAATGTGGCCAAGCTCATCAACGTCTACCCACATGATATGCGCCAATTACTTAAAACATCAAATTACTGAAATTCTTAAAACATATTATTGTTTACCCATTTTCGCATGCAAAAAAATTTGTGGTCGGAGCGCTGCCAGAACTGTTGTATCCCCAAGAGGTGTCCATATGACATTGTGTCATTACTTAAAGAACTAACACGTCAGTTTTCGTAAGTCGCAAACATTTGTGTAACGAACGCAAATTACAGCGCGCTTCGTACTCCACTGTTCAAATTGATTCAAAACTCGAACTCTCAGTTCGCCACAACTTCAAAATACTTCATCTTGGTTCACGATTTCATGATATCATTTGAACTGATTTCAACTTGCGAGCAATAACAAGCCAATAGGAGCGCGAGAAACGTAACCCAACATGAACTTGCTGCCATCCATTGAGCGAAACTACAACTATAGCTGGTGGCGCTGTCTGGACGAAATGTTTCACAAACTACTACAACCTTCAGATTACTTCGCCCTCTCCTGTTTCCTTCGCCTGGTTTCATTGTTTGAAATGTTGTGGCTGCTTTCTGTTTATGCATAAGTCTGTGTTTCTTTACACTTCGTATAAATTCGTCCTTATTAACACGAAATAATAAAACGCATTTGAGTTTGAATAATCTCTGAAACGGAGTCGTGCGCTTCCCGACCGTCGATGCGTGAAATACCGAGCGCCTTCCGCTTGGCTCTATTTGCATGACGCGCTTATATCCCTGGAAATGTGCGATGCGTCCGTCGCCTGCTCGAGTCCACTTGACTGAAGAGGCATCGAACACTCACTCCTCTGCAGGTTCATTTCGAGAGCTGTCCATCTCTCGCGTGGCTGATTCCACCGGAGCTCTCACTCTCGCTCTCTTGATGTTACACGGCGATTCACCGAACGCCACGCACTCTGCATTCGCGCATCAAAGAACTTCCCTTGCGGAACTCCACTCATGATTATTGTAATTTCGCGTCCGCGGGATACAAACGCTTGGAACAGTTTACGTGAGGCGAGTCAAAACAATACGCTGGTGGAGATTCGTCGAGAGTCCTTATTATTTTAATTCGTATAATTGTTGTAAATATTTTATTCGAAAAAGCAGTTAAAACTGTGTTTGGGCGCGTAGAGGATAATACGGCAGCTGAATCTCGGGTAGCGAGCGAAGGTTTATCGCGCCAATTCTCATTTGAATGTTCAAAGCTGAAGAAACCTCATGACTAAAAGGAGCTACACTAATTTTATTTATAATATTGTCGAGATTAAAATATTGTCCAGTTAAAAATATTACTATCGTAAGAAACTATTATATTGCATTATAATAATTTGTGAATTGTTATAATAAAAAGACTGAGATCGAGGATCGAAAGTTTACCTCGTCCAATTACTAAATGAATCAACTGGTATTGATCACAAAACTAGAAATAGGGGATAAAATATCTAATGAACTGACATTTATGTTCGCTTTTTTATGGTTTTCTGTGAAATTTTATAAAGGAAGATAAACAAATAGTTTAAGACTTACGACCTTCTGATGTCACACCTCACGACGACAGAAATCTCGAGACGAAACGTTGAGTTCTGGAAAAGCACAGAGAAAATGGCATTAGTCCATCAGAAGGATTATCTTCGTTATATAACGGACGTTAATTACGTATACAAACGGAAATTCCTTTCTACGAACTCATGATACGCTACCAATAAATTATGGTCGCATATTCTCGTAAGAGTTTCTTATTAATCTACAAATCATCTTTCCCGAATAACAATAACGTATGGGTTTCGGTTCCCTTTTATTGTTACCCAATCTTACCCGAGGTTATTTCTCTAATAATGTCTCTCTATCATCACTTCCGTAATAACTTCTTAAAACTCTTGAAACACTTCTATTTGCAACACTAGTGACCATTTATTCTGAGTAAATACACCACTTGTAGTTACTGTTATCACAATCGTTTAAATTTTTCATGAGTTGTGTGTGAACCCCTTCAAATTGTGAAAGTATCTATTCTAGCGTAAACCGGAGTTCGAATTGAGTGAACGTTTTATTCTTTTCCTTCCTCTGTGTGTTGCAGGTGCGTTTAATCACGTCTGGCGGTCACCGCTCTTTCGCTTTTGATGTCGTCGTCTTTCCGGAATCGTTCTTGAACGACATTCGTTGCAGATATGATTTGAATCTGCAACTGGAAGGCGAGAGCAAACACTGCTGAAGGGAAGCCTCAACCCCGACGAATGCTCAAGACTTTCGAATGACAGATCTGTTATTGGTGTAAAGAAAATGGGACTTCGAGGAATGGTTAGGTAAAGAAATCGCTTTTCAAAATTATTTTTTTGGGAATTTACACATTTTCCCATGTTTTCATACGAACAGTTGCTGTAAAAGGAGAGGTTTGCATACAAATCATTTGATATTATGAGTACTGCTTTAATGCTTTAAGTAATCTACACTCCTTTGCTTTGCAAATTGTAATTGAGATAAAATTGAACAATGTAGTGAACTGGAACATATTACATAGTACCATGGAGTGGAGCTAGAAACTCGCTCAAATCCAACTTCAACTAATCTCTAACCTGAACAACAATTTCACTTACAAAATGTGTGCACTAATAATACCTTATGTGTATAGGTAAATCATACTACATAATTCTTCAATAGTGTATCGCAGCTTTTTATGGAAAATTTTTCTTAGGTCTGTATAATAACCTGACATAAGGTACAGGTAAACTGAGTGTAAATTTTTATTCGATAAATCAACATTCAACATTTGTCCTTGCCTTGTACTTTGCAGTCGTTGCTTTAAATACGTTTCTCAGTTTGAAATGCTTGGTAGGTTCAAGAATAAAAGATTACGTCTGGCTCGTAACTCCATGCTCGTGTCGCTGTACGACACTCCCATGTTGACGAAACCGTTTGTCAAGGTGTTCGCGAGACCTTTTTAACATTCTTTGAGGAGGCTTGTAAAGGATTGTGCTTTTTTTAATAGTAAATGATTCGATTTCTCATACGAATAACTTTTTTAAACGTATAAAAACCATATTCGTCTACCAGATATTCATTTCCTCTTTTAACTTCAGCAAGGATCTCAGGAGCGGAAATGCTTCAGATGTTAGTTGAAATTCCATAAATGTTATACACTTGTATTCATATTTTTGTGCTTAAGAATAGCGCTGATAAAAACTCTTTCATTCATTCATATATTAACGTGGTCTCAACCATTGGCACCGCTGTCTATATACAATGTTATTACAAGCCTCTTGTCTTTTACTTGGTACATTCAATGCCAATTTTTACCTTACCACACACCTTAGCTTTTATGGTTACCCATAAAGTACCTGTCCCGGCGCAATTATATTGTCATAATCACAATTCACTAATCACTAGTCATTTTCTGTCCTTCCGCGCTTAGTCTTCCGTCTTGTATCGCTATTGCCTATCTCACTCTCATTATCATACTTCGTTCCTACCATTCTCTTGTCTTCAGCTATTCTCTAATCTGCCTTTTTTGATATTACCCGTATCCGTGATAATTCTGCCTCGTGATCTCTGAGATACTCATGTCACACTTTCGTTGCTATACATTTTTTTTGTCTTGCATTATGTCCTTTATTTCCTTCTTTTTTCTTTAAACACATATTCTTTTCTTCGTGTATTGTGCTGATTCTCGTCCACAGAAATCGCAATTCCAGAGCATGTGCTCTCTGATAATTTAACGCACTCCTTCGTTCGTTCCTCTTCTTCTGAGCTCTAACAAAATTTTCCTTCTTTCCCTATTCTTTGCTTCTTAACTCCCTGTACCATAGCTGTCTGCTTTATCATTTTTCTTTATGCTCCCTGTTATTGTACATATCATTTATTATTGATTCTTCTTCTCGATTATGTTGCCTCTAATTGTTTTTGCCTTTTCAGACTGCACCTCACGGACACCATTTATTCCGTTTCAACTCTTTTGTAACTCTCCTCACCTTGCTGCATAACGTTGCTGCATATTCTTCTATAACGTTGTAAGTTGTTCCGTCACGTGTATAGTTTGTACAGTTGTTCAATGTTAAATTTTCCTGTCTTCTTCATTTCTTGTATCCACCATCCAAGGTCCGTGTAATACTTGATCAACTGAGTCTTTGTCTTTTCCACAAATGCAATTGTCATTGCTTTTCATTTTCATTTTCTCCACATATTTGTTAAAGTCCCCATATCCAGTCAAAAGTTGCACTAGTTGTGAACTCGGTTCAAATCCTGTGTACTTGATCACTTTCGGTTTCGGGTGAAAATGGCGCGCGAACCACGAATCGAACCCGAACCTCCTGTTTTTATCGCATGGGTGTTGACCAACGCGCCACCTGTTCGCCTTCCACAACCGTACCCAATTTAGTCAGCATGTCGTTGTACCATGTGTACCCCTTCTTCCACTATCTACGTGTAGTTACCATGTGTGTGTGTGTTGCAGAATGAGACGTGTGTGGAGGGGGAGTCCGCGCTGAGCTTCGACAGCTCCGCCCCCCCGCCCGCCTCCATCGCCTCCGTCGTCATGAGCGACTACGAGCGCATCCGATTGGTGATTCTGGGCGGCGCGGGAGTGGGCAAAAGCTGCATTGTGAAGAGGTTCCTCTTCAACACGTACACTGACAAATATCGCAGCACCGTCGAAGATCTCTACAACAGAGAGTACGACTTGGGACCGGTCGTGCTCAAGGTAACACAAGCGCTAGAGAACCTAACCTCACTTTTGTCCATCACAGAAATTGCTGGAAACGACGACCACCGCTGCTGTTATCGATGCGGCGCTGTACGCTCAATTCACCGAACTGTGACTCATGCGTAGCAGCTCTGCTTGAGTGGTAGCTGCAATAGCGTTTTCAATGTTCTCCTGTAGCTCTTCCAGTGTGTGTGAGAGAGAGAGAGAGATGAGACGACGATCGAGGTGGCCGGGAGATTTTACTTCCTCTGTCCCGACTTTGCCTTCTCCTCGTTCGCGACAATGTTCCCAACGTAGTGTGTGCTGTTGCAACAACGTCACTTGTCATTTCCAGGATTTTCTATAAGGGCCAGTTGTCCTATTTATTTATGAGAGTCAATTCCATGTGAGGATTAATTTATTTTCGTTTTATTTTGCCCACTCTCTATTTATTTATAAATAATACTTTGTTTCTTTCTTGTTGTGGTTTTTGTCTTATAGATCATGTTTGTATCTTACGATATCTCTTGACTTCTTCCTATAATATTTACTTTCTCCAGATTTTCTTTTCTTTTTCTGTTCTTTCCCCTCGTCTTCTTCGTTCCTTTTATTTTGTCTTCCCCTCATCATCCCGATCATTGACTCATTTTCCTCGTGTTTGCTCTACGTCACATGTGGCCAATTTTCTTAAGACCCAATTCTATATCTGATCATTCTCTTCCTACCAAATTTTGATGTTGTTAAAGTTGTTATTAATCCATAAATAATGTGGAAAACGTAATTTTAAAATTGTTGAATTAGTATTAGGAAGAAAGGCTCAGTTTACAGTTTCTGTCCATTTATTAATTTATTGTAAAGTACACTTGTTCAACTTACTCCTGTAACTTAACAAGCACGTCATTGCCAGGGTTACGTACACACAGGGTTTGTTCGTTTTCACTATTGACCTCTTCATTGAGTTTCATCCTCCTATTTTATTACATTCCAATTATACAAAAGTTATTCGGGAAGTGTAGTATTCGATCGCAATTTTTTTTCGGATCTTTGGGAATTGGCTCCATGAAAGTCTATTTTCAAAATTTTGGCGACGGTGTTCCATGTCGTGTGTGTGAAGAATTTTGTTCCCCCAATAACTCACGAAAAAATTGATGCATCGAATACAAACTTCAGATTTGACTTTGAATAAGTTGGGAATAGAAGCCTATTTCTGCAAGAAGTTCATTCCAATTCCGTTTAGACACCGTCCTCCACTTGCGGTTTCTTAAATTTCAAAATTTTTGAAAATATGCGTAGAAGCGTTTTGATCGTGTGATGGTTCCCCGCTGGCGCAGGTGGACATCCTAGACACGGCCGGAGACATGCAGTTCCCCGCCATGCGTCGCTTGAGCATCGCCACGGCGCACGCCTTCCTCTTGGTCTACGCCATCACGTCGGAGCCGTCCTTCGATTGCGTCAAGAGATGCTTCGACGAAGTACGCGAGCAGAGAGCGGATTTCCAAGAGATCCCCATCGTAGTGGCGGGAAACAAGTTGGATTTGGCGACGTCGCATCGCGAAGTGCCGCTCGAAGACGTCTCCGAGTGGCTCTTCTGCGAGTTGCCCAAGCTCAGGTGAGTATAAGACTCAGGGGTTAGCATGCGTGCTTGCTACTGAGTCGCTCCCGTTTCCATTCCTGGCGGAACCGTATTAGTAGCCAAAGTATCCTAGTTCAGGTATCTGTGACAATTCAAAAGCGAACTTCCTCCTTCTTCTATCCACCTCCTACTGCTCCTAGTATAATTTAATTCTGACAATTACTAACTACTCCCACTACTAATTCCTCCATGTGGGTCCTCCACCTGTTACCTCTCCTACAATAAATAAAGGAGGAGAGTCCCAGGCAAAAGAAGGATCCCTGAAATGATGATTTTGCGCTATTGAGTAATAAATCATTGAATGTATGGATGTACAGTCATGGACCTTTTTCTCCAGAACTATCCAAACAATTCTGATGACATTCTTTTGGCGAGTGGATGACACAACTGAGTTTCAATGATCCCATCCTAATAGTTACTCGTGGGAAAACTTTCCATTACAATATGAGGACTGTACTAATAAAAGTAAATTCTTTGGAAATTATTTAGCATGGAAATTTATGAAATTATTTTAAATTTCAAAAGAACCCTTCTTACGGGTTATTGCAATCAAAATGCAAATTATGGTTAGTATTGATATAACAAAAACAATTAAAATTAACTGCTAATCAGTAGACGTGAATCGTATCTTGCATGACTGTGAGACATCCTAATAACCAGAGAATTCAGTACTAGTCTTAACTGTGAGTCTGGTTTATTTCCGAGCGAACTGTATGTTTCTTGTGTCTCTGGATTTTAAAATAACTGGCAATTACGTACCTATTAGCATACAATATTGAAGACTTTGTGTATTTTAGTAGGTTTTCTTAGTGACCTTTAAAGATTGTACGGTAGAACCTCGATTAACCACAGTGTTCGCGATTGACCGTGGTGCTCACTCTTCCGACGAAAAAAAGAAAGAATTTCAACCACAATTTCTACTTAAGAGTAAATTAGTTAATTGTTCTTCACGTCGTCATACGCAGTTTGTTCTTCTGCTTTCTTGAGAATAAATGTATTATCACATATAAATCCAACTTCATCCTACTATTTCCACAGTTGTACGTAGGTTCCTCGAAATCAATAAAATTTTCACTTCCAGGACGTAATGAATGTGAGAAATATTGGAAATGAAGTAAGGAAAATCATTTCTTACCGATTATTTCGTACTTCAACCTATGAAAATATGACATTCTACACACGTGTGTATGCATGTTTATGTACATTTAATAACCATGTTATGTAAGTCATTAGATAAAGTGTCTCGAGGCGACCGCGGGTGATAATCGAGGTTCTACTGTAATTAACGTTCTACCTAGTGTGTTAAGAAAGTGAGCTCTGCGGGTTAACATGAGGGCTAGAGGTGCGAAGCTGAAGACGATGATGATGATGATGTTGTGTGTGACGCAGGGCGAAGGTGATGGAGTGTTCCGCCAAAGACGACTACAACATCCGAGACATCTTCCGCACATTCGTCACGCTCTCGCGTATCCTTCCGCCTTCTTCGGACGACGCCGTCGGAGGGTTGAAGCGCAGATCCAGCGCCTACGTGAGTGCCAGCAAGGGAGGACGGCGAGGGGGCAGTCCGGCAGCCACCAGCACGACGGACGCGGCGGCAGCCGCCACGGCGGGGGCCTCCGGGGGCGGCGGCGGCGGCGGCGTGGCGGGCGGCGGGGGCGGGGGCGGTCTGGAGGTGTCGCGCGCCAAACCCCGCTCTCGCTCGCTCATCCGCCGCAGCAGTCGGAAGGCGAAACAACAGATGCGCGACGCTCACGCGGAGGACTGTCACGTGTCGTAAGCAGCTGCTGCAGCTGTTGAGGACCTCCCAGACCCCCCCCTCCCCATCCCCCGCTCTTTGTTCCCCCTTTTTTTGTCTCTCAAATCGATGCAACGCCATCGACCAATGCGATCGCTCTGTGATTGGATAAGAGGCTTCTCGTTCGTTTAAGAGGAGTCTCCACTACACTAAGGGACTATAACAAAGAGTATTCTCATACCGCCATTTTGGGTCCACTCTACGGACGTTGACAACAGTTGACGATACGACTTGATCTAAACGTTAACGAACTTGATGACATGTTTGTAGGATTCAATTATTCTCGGATCTTAGGAAAAACTTTTCATTCCCCGTTATTTTAACAAGTAAATAACAATTCTTGAATTGGGAAATTCGAAGAAATTCAAAATCATATTTATTTGGTTTCTATCCCATGAGTATGTATTCACTAACACAAATTAAATTCTCCTCTAAGCCTATGTCAATAACAGAAAACATGTGCCATTAAATCAATAACTGCTACTTTCTTCTGAAAACAAGATCCGATGCGATCTGAAATAATATTGTTGTGGATGTGTTACTACATGCATGAGCAGAGTTTGGAATCAAAATGGCGGCATGAGGATACCCATGTTTATGGTACTCTAGTCTCCACAATAGCTGTTGTCTCCTTGTCTCCTTTCTACAAAATACATAGCATCAATGTTTACTCGTCTACTTCAAAACAGTGCACCATCCATCTCTCCAACTGTATTCTCATCTCTTATCTCCATTCACTGTACACGTTTCTTGGAAATTGTTTGAAGATGTTCATTAGAGCAACAGGTAAATGTCTCATGGTGTATGTTTTGTTATCTTGTGTGTCATAGTCACTTCGTATCCTGTTGTATTCGAAGTGATGTTGTTCATTTCTCATAAACTGAACACAAACGACTCGATGTGTTATGAACACGTGTTCCCCGATTTGCCAGATGGCGACGGAAGACTGGTCCAATGCGATTCAACGTCCAATCAACACCCAAATCCCTCCGTTCCTTTTATCGTGTAGTCACTTTGCAAGTTTAGCGTTCAGCAAAAGACGTGACAAGTGCGCGAGAGTACGAGGGTCATGCAGGCAGTGGAAGTGAAGAAGGAGACGAACGAGTTCCAAGGAGTTTTTTAACTGAACGCGGCGAAAGATAAGAAAAAGTAGGGTTATGTTGAAGCGACGATCGGCGGAAGATAAGAGGAAAGAGAGAAGAGCGACGCGGTGACAAATGAGGGCGGTTATGTCGGTCACTGCGACGTAAATTTTGTGAGGTTGTGTCGAACGGTCAGTTGAGAGGATTTGAGAATCCGCGCAATGACTCCTCCTCCTCCTCCTTCTGCGCTTCACTCTTCTCTTTGATCGTCGCTCCGACATAACCGCACTCCAAGGTTCGGACGTGAAAGGCGTATACCCGAATCTTCCCAGTCGGACAGCAACATGTGGCAACGCCGCGCACGCTCTCTATTGGCTGGAGTTCCTCATGAATCTTCCGCCGCGTTCAGGCCAGTGCTACGAGGTGACGGTGAGAATGTCACTTCGGCGCTGTACTGCGCACAAACCGAGAACCCTCCTAGGAAGCAGGCGCTGAGGAGTCGGTTCCGTTTCTCTGTTCCATCCGAGCCCTAAGAGACACCTTTGTGCAGTTATGGCGAAGAGGCGCCGCTGTATCAAGAGGACTGAATACAATTCGTAGAGTAGAGAGAGAGGCACGAGGTAGAATTTGTAATTACTCTTTGGTGCATTTCAAAGACGCACACGTAGTGTTCTCCCGATCCCGACGCAACGTTCCTTGCAACTAGGAGAACGTTTACTGCGCTTTCCGTTTACTGCTCTGAGTGAAACCCTGGCGCAACTATTGTTCCATTTGACAGAGAAATTGCGGAGATATGATTGTTCCATTTGCACTTTTCCACGCACTCAGAGCAACCGGACTTTTGCTCAGTGAAGGGATTGTTGAGGTTAGGTTTCTCTGTGGATAACGCATCCGTGATGGATGTTATGAGTTTATTGCAAATTTTGTCTTCGTCTGAAAGCTCCTCAGATAAAGAGGAAGAGTAGTACGTCGAAAAAGTTTTCCACACAAAGAAGGAACTATTAAGATGATGGATTTCGTTTCGTTAATCCGATTATATAATGATGAACAGCTAGTATTGCATGATGCACACACGAGTACGAAAAGGTTATTTGTTGTTATATTAGTAATTGTTTACATTCAGTTATTGAACTTTAGCGACTAACAATGATCATGTCCGAATCGTGTATCTTGCGTGGAGCAAACATTTACTTGCTACACTCTCCCGAGGGAATATTTTTTCTTGGGGCTTTAGGGCTCGCCGACGACAGGGTCATTAGAGCCCTTTCTCCGATGGAGTGGGGAAGTCACGCGGAGCGATGACGAATTTGTGCTAATTGGACACTCGGAGCAGCAAAAACGGAAGACGCTGTAAATCTCCATCACGGATCAAAACAATTTTTGAATCCGCTTTTGGCAAAAAGCTCGCATCTAGAGCGCCGTTTCAGAATATAACAGTTTTGAAGTATATATACATATATATTTATCTTGTTGTATAATACAATATATATATATAACCATTCCCAGTGTCGTGGATGCCTTGTATATATTTTGATTGGTGTTAATCGCAGCAAATGTGCTTACTTGATGACAAAGATGACATTAGGTAGAATTTTTATTTACGAGAACGGGCGAGTTGATCGTTGCGCTGCTGCCACCGATGCCCTGTGGTCGAAGTGGTTGTTTGCTCTCGAGTCGGCCGCAACCACCGTCTCCCAACCATCCCTTCCGATTGGTCAGCCGATGACATATCAACTGTGAATTTAAATTAGATCTGCTGGGATATATTTCTTATTTAAAATTTACATAATTGGACGCGACCGAACACTCTTTCTTCAGTTGCTCATTTTTGCACAATTGGAGAACGAGCAGAGACTTAATACTTGTTAAGTGTTTAATTTTTATATATGATTGTATTTCATGGTATTAGTATTACCGTAAAGAAAACTTATGTCAGGGAATAAGAAATCATTTCCATACAAGATTCCTTCAAAGTGTAGTAATAAAAATAATCGAACCGCATTGAGTTGTATCAGTATACTCTTCACTGGAGCACATGTGTTTTCCCCTTAAGAATGAATAGAGAAAGAAGTTGGGAGGTGGTTGCTGGCTGCTTGGGTCGTCGACTTGTTCCCACTTATCTCTCTGGCCTTGCATGCTCCCAGCGGAAGGCACGTGACCTGTGACTTCATGACATGCAAATGGAGAAACGAAAGGCGAGATCAGTTGCGAATTGGAAAACTGGCGAATGAGGAAAGTTTAAGCAAATACTTGTTTAAAAATGTCGAGGAACTGCTGGTGATAAATTTTCTTACAATTAGTTTTATGACGACTTGTACTATTTGCTTAACACGGATTATAATTTTAAAAAAATATTTACCGTAAATCTGTTTCTAATGTTGTATTTCTCCATACTCAGGATTCTTCATTCTACAAAATATCTTCCCCGTCAAATTTAGAGGTGCGATGTACTTAAGGTGGTTCTGCTGTGAAATATTAGTCAAATAATCTTTTTCGTTTATATTTATATTGTTTCGCAGGATGGTTTTATGAAAAATGATAATAATAACACGTTATAACGATATTATGTGTAGCAAATAGTTATTCCTAAAGATTGTAATGTAAAACGAATCCTCATGACTCGAAGACATTGGTGGAAGACAATGACATTCCGAATCTAAAAGCGCATTGCAAAAACATTGCAAACAAGGAAAATATCTCTTCAGAATGTCCGGTGATCTCTATCAATAGAATTTTAAAAATTAATGCAGACTTTCGACTACATTGTTTAAATAATTCAACCTTTTAAAATAGTTGGTAACTAAAATATTTTCGATAATAAGTGTTTGTCTCATGAGAGATGAATTATTTCATGCGTATATTAAATGGTATATATCTTTCTTAAATGACCGGCAAGGTGTGTTTTAAAAGCAAGATGTGATATAAGTATCTATTATTGTATCCGAATACAAAATTTGAGATGTTTAAAATATTTAATTCTCTGCCGGCAGAACGACCTAAATAGGAAGTATTTCGTGTCAGAGAATACATATCCATACAATTAAATATATAAAAATTTAACAAATATTTTATGAGAAAACGGTATCATCCATAATCATTGAACCAAATATCGGCGACAGTTAGAGTCATCCAGTCCCATTGTTGCATGTTTCTTTATTGTTGTGTATAAAACGGGTTCTTTAATATGTTTTATGAGTTTCACCTCCAAACAGGGGAGAAAAATGCATCGTTAAAAGTTTTTGTGGAACGGAGATGATTAGGAAAATGGGGCAAATATCTTTGAATCGCGTGCAGCTGCTAAACAATTTTGTTTTGATTTGAAGGCCAACCCTAACCAAGAAAATGATTATCCATTAATTTCACCCCGATCTTTTATTGAATTTATTTGAAAGAAACTTATTCTGCAGAATATATAATTTTGAATTAAATTCTTCGTTAACACGTTTTTTAATGTTTTTTTATATATTTGGATGGTTATGTGATGGTGAATTTTATTTTATTAAACTAAACATTGTTATAAATTACCAATATTATCTTATACATATTGTAACTATTTTAATTTCCCCAATTCCAAAAATTCAATTTGTTTTGTCAAGTTTCCCTTTCGAAACAGAACTTTCGAAATACACAAACTTTTTTTGGAGAATGAATGCCCCTAGTAAATCATCGGAATGGTTACTAGGGTTTTTATGACTTTCAAAATGGTTTTACTTTTTATATTAAGTCCGTTCAAAATGTATTTTCATGAAATGTGTACTAAACTGAATTCTTATATTGATGAAACTGCATGAGTGATCACATTATACTGTAATATTTCGATACAAAAATATTGTGTATAAATTGACGAAGAATACTAAATAACTCCCTATCGATAGGAGGGTTATGTCTCGATTTCATTACCATCTACTTAGATTCCATGAAGGATCAGAGTGAAGTGGAGGTGTTGCCAACCCACCAAATGTTGAAGGCCATTCACACTGCGTGCAGAAACCGTTACGCATTTTCATGTTTCTCGAGTTTCATTTCTTCGGTCAGCAGCGAAGAATGAAAATGTTATCGGACGAGGAAAGGAATATTGCTGATACACTTCATAAGAATCGTCGACTGTTTGAAGAAGCGGGCAGTTAGATGTGAAGGGAAATTTTTTCACTTCATTCATCTGTTCCATGCTCTAAAATTTTTACACGAAAGTATTATTTACATTTTGGGTTCATAATGATTTTAATGTTGATTCGGTGAAAATATTGAAATAAGTTAAGAAAAGCGATTTTATCAACGTCACTTTTACTTGAGAAACCAAAGTAAGCGAAATGAAAGGGCTACCATTTTGGTCTCGGCCTATTAGATGATGACGCGCGCTCAGAAGATCAGAACCTGCTCTATACTCTTGGAATTTGTTGCCTCTCTTCTTATAATAGAACTCGAACCAAACAAAGTGGGGAATTGGATTCACGATATGTGATTCCTGAATCTCGAAACTCTTTGCTTCTTGAACGAATGGACATGGCAGTGACAGTCAATTGTCAACTTGGATCTGAATGACATCAATACATATACAATAATGTTTGTGTGATGACGTAACCTCGCATAAAGAGTGGTACTGAAATTTCTCATGTTCCTCCCCGATGTATACTTATTTGTTAATGGAAGAACAATATTGTCGGATACACTATTTCTCCGAATAAAATATGTTTTACTTCTGTGAACAATTTCCTCTGTTCTCGAATTGTATGAACGAGCGTTTCTACAAGACACAAAATCTAAATATAGTTTGACCCCTTGAGATCAAACTAGGTCATCGTTAAGACGTTTGCCACAAACTCCCGAATGCACAAGAATGTCACACAATGGTTGTTCGTTTCTTCGCGAATAATAAGTTTTCAATATCTCACAAATGAAGCTCATTTGTATCTCGTGGTTTTTTAAAATAAATTTCGTGAGTTTGAGATTCTCTGTTTCAGTGTCTCCCTTCCATGCGATGTAATGAAGTGTCCAAGTATCCGATGTCTTGTATTCTACTTGGTGTGATGTTAGCGTACTCTGTAAGCAGTGTAGAAGCAATAATGAATTCCTCTTTGTTCTCCTCTCCCTGTGCGAGCATGTGAGAGGCCAATCCACTCGCTCCCACAGACCAACCACCGGCCGGCCGCTCTGCGACTGTTTCGTGACGTCAGGCAGCGGCAGAGCTCTCTGTTGCTTGCATTGACAGAAATAGAATTAGAGAAGTGTCATGTCCCATAACCCTACCTGGGCTCATCTCAGACTATATTTATTAATTTACTTCAGTTTAAGAGTGAGAAACGTTTTGTTCCGGGGCCTACGTTTAAATTCACTCGAGTCATACATTTTTCTTAAACACAATTGACACTTTTCACATAGTTGCTATAGTTTGTCTCTATCTTTACATCATTTATTTAGACTTATATACCATAGTCTTTCCGAGGTGATTAAGGGAAGTTCAACCTACCCTCCCGAGCTGCTCTCCATTGAGCCGATGACCGACGACGACTCATCCAGTAGGCTCTGTTCCACAGAACTGGAACTTTTTTATTTCGAGTTTGATTAAATTTTTTATGTTCCACAGAAAATGAGTCCAAAGGTTCGACGGAGACGAGGAAGAAAGAAAACACAATGACGTCAACAGTGTGAGAGTCGTTCATGAATCACGTCATCAGTTTTGACAGATTTTCAGACCTGGGATATGAACTATTTGACTAGTTTTCTTTATAATTTGAACTTGGATTTGAAATATACAATTTCAAAAAAAAAACAAAAAAAAAAAACAATTAAATTTGAACTTTAAATACGAAAGTTCCAGAACCCAGTGGCTGAGTCGACCTGGCTGGCGAGCGAGTTGAGTTCCGAGAAGACATTTACTCCTCTCTGTTTCAACTTCTGACCGGAAAGACTAAATGTGTAGTTTATATCTGCAGTAATTCTCAGATTTTCTTTTTTATTCTCTTTCGCTCCATCGTTCCATTGATTTCTGATGAAAAGTAAGTGAACGAGTGTCGGACGATCGCTTCCTCCGTCCCTCGCCCACCCGCGCAGTGTCGTTGACTTGGGACCACGCGTAGACAAGGCCTACCCCCCAACACATCAACATCAAGCCCTTCCCCCTCCCCCCCTCTCGTGTCCCCCTCAGCGTTGTTGATATGGGACCATGCGTAGACGTGTCCCTCGTGATTCCATTGTCTTTGTCTACTACCTTTCTGCCTTCCCTTCTTTCTCCTTCTCCTTCAACTATGGAGACAAAGATGGCCGCCGTTCCAACGGCGACGAGAGCTAGTAGTTCGTGGATCCGCCACTCTTGGCGCGGCGATCGCTGAGAAACTTCATAGAACTACCCTCCGTGTCTCTACCACGTCTGTAGTTGGCCAGTTGGAGATTTCTCTGTTGGTTCGTGTCTGTAAACCATTGGGGATTCCCCAACCCTCATCGTTCCTCCGGGTGTCGTAACAGACCGGGACATGTTGCAATATACAGAACGATAGTGTGTACTGTTTTTAGATAATTGTATTGTAACTTACTGTTCCGATGGTAAATTCCTCACGAAGAGTGTTTTTTCCGATCGCTTTTGTTTTCGTGGCTCTCCTCGCATTCGAGAGACTTCTCCGACTTGGTGTGCAGCTTCTGTGAACATCTTGTTCTCCTTTGTTAACCACGAAACTTGAAGAGAGCTGCCTGATAGGACAATAATGTTGTATAGTATATGAATAGACGAATTCTTTCCTCAAGATCGGTTACTACATGTTACTATTAATTCAAAATACTTTTCAAATCCCGCAAATCGGATGTGCCTGAGTTTGTAAAATGGAGTCGTCGCAATCAAAATCTCTTCCGCGTTTTTCTCCTCTCGACATAATGGAGTTCAAAATATTCGAATTTGAAATCTATGAAAATTTCTTATAATAGTTAAAATTATTATAGACTGAATCGGTGCGTGTCTTTCAAGATATTTTGAAAATAATAACGAGTCGGTGTTAAAAATGGATCGAAGCGAACGAAGGAGGAGTAAACGTGACTCTACGAAAGGATCGTCTTTTCTCAATGAAAATGAAAAACCTTCACCCCTCCAAAGCACTAAAAGTATTAAAGTTTCCACTTTCTTCAAATTTTTTCAGAGCATGTCGAATTCGAAATATAAAAATAGGAAACAACCCCATACGAAGCGCTTCGCTAAAATGCGCCTCATTTTCCTATATATTCAAACTCCTTCATTTCGCCTTACGACCGCTAGACGTCGCGAGTATCGAACAGTTTACGCAGACCTTGGATGCTACGAATGGGGTAACGATGTTCGATCGCAGATATTGCGCCAATCTTGATTCGCGGTCACAAATAAAACGACTATACTATTTGACTGGTCCGCTCATACAGACAGTTCTCCACTTCTCGACAGAATTATCCAAAATTCTTCCTGTGTCACGCAACCTTACTTTAAAAAACAATCGTACTTGCATTCTACAGTTATATCTACAATATAAGGAATTTGCACAGTATCCAGCTTCCATTTTATACATCTCTTCATCTTGCTACATTTCCACTTGCTTTTGTATCTACTCCCTTGTTTGATATACTCATTTCCGGGAACAGTGCATTTGCCAAGTTAGGAGTGTTGTTGTGCAGTTAATGTTTCATGGAGAAGTTATGGAACATAATGTTTCATGGTATTCAAATGTTCCCATATTCAGATGTATCTTCTTGTGAAAAAGAATGATTATTGTAAATCATTTCTTTATATGTAAGGTATAGTATTCAGTACTCTTACGGTTAGACTTAATTATTCCCACTGTTTTAACTGTCTACTCTATATATTTGGAAAGTAGATTTGTTTCATAATGTACATAACGACAAATAAACAAGTTGTAAGTATTGACGGGTAATTTGTAAATAATGTTTATATTTGCGAAACATAAATGTTGCAGAAGCTGAAGTACAAATTGTACTGCGTGAGTTTTGCATCCGTTTAAAAATCAGCTTAAAATCATATTAGATAAAGGTCTTATTCTTCTTGTCCTTGCTTTAATCCCATACATTATTCAGAGAAAATATTTATTTGATAATTAAAATATCTTCGTTTAGTGTTGAAGCCAATTTTAATTTTACTAAACCTATAATATAATACAATAGTTCTCTCTTACTTTTACAATACGAAAATACGGTTGTAAAAATAACTGTAAAACGTTGACATCTTTTATATTCAATTTGTGCTGAAGTATTTTTATCTAAGTTAACAAACCTTGTGTCGGCAGAATATGCAAAATGTGGGAACGCGAATGCAAAATGTGTGATCAGCAAAACGGTTGTCTTCGTCTAATTAATTTACGACAAGAAGAAAATTTTGGAATGTATAGCGTTCCAATGTGTGAGAACTTAAAACGTATTCCAGACAACAAATATGAATATCAGAAAACAGGAGTAGAACTTATTTGAAGGCTTTTTTTAGGGTTGGAAGTTGAAATTCCCATCTCAATATTGTTTTGTCACTTACTAATTTTATGTAAAGCATATTTTGATCCCTGACTCTTAAATTTGGTTCATTTTAAGATGCAAGAACCACTTTACACTCCATCCATTGTTAATTATTTGACTGTTTTTTTTTCTTTTTGCAAACGTCCCCAAATTGTATCAAAATTAAAATATGGTATTTTTTAAATTTTTATAAAGTGAGAGTTGAAATAGTGTGTAATACTCTTTCCCAGTACGTTTTGTCAATAGATATCTTTATTTTCATTTTCCCTCTTGAGTTCAGAAAAATAATTCATGAATACCTCAAGAGTTCACATCGCACAGAACTATTTTTACTCAGAGAACTTACAAGCACATTTTTTTTTAGTTTTCTACCAATTCCAATCAAATAAAACGAGTCATGTTACAAAATCTACCTTTTTGTTAGCCGAGAGTATTTTAAACAAAAATATTTGTTGATTACGGGAGGATTAAAAAACGTTTCGCTGCCTCAGAAATGTTTCAAGAACGAAAATATTGATAAATGTTCATTTTATCGTCGTTCGAATGAAAAAAGAAAAAAAACGAATTCAGAGAGCGAAATCGCAAAGAGTTTACACGACAAATATCTTCTCGTCGGAGCAATTGTTAACCCATAATATTTATGGGAGTTAACGTAGATTCGCATCATAATTTTGTAGAAACATGTTATTTGAAATCGCTTGAGGCTATTTCTGGATCTAAACTCCGACGTTCGTAGATCCTGTGCTTGGAACTATACTACGCCGCAAACTATACATTTTGTCGAGGAATGACGCCAATAGAATGACGCTCTTGTGGAATGGGGAAGAGAGAATCATTTTACATACGTCTCATTACGTACGTGGCCGACCACGTGACGTAGGTGAATCCCCTGAGTGACAATACGTCTCAGGCTATCGTGATGGTCAAAGAACAACTAGCGCGTGGGGAGGGTAGTCCACTATTGAGGTACGTTTGCACGTCTACACGAATGAGCGACTTGCATGAGATACATGTCAAAATGTATGAACTAGTTGCCATATAGTTGCTCTTCGACATGTCTGCGACAGGCCCTCAGACGTTTTGTACGGTTTTCATTCAGTGTATAGTACATGCGCGTCTAGTACACGCTCTGTCGTCTTCGTTCACATTCACTTCGCTGTATTGTTTGTACGTCATGTCATTGATGTCATACATTTCTCTCGTAGTCTACTGACTCTTTAAGTGTTGAGTAGTGCATATTATATTAATTAGTTTATTTCTTTAGTAGATTACTACATCAGTTTGTGTGATACATTTTGTATGAACTTCATCCAGGATATGCATGTACCTGTATATACGCATTCGAGTTGCAAACGCGGAACCCGTGCATGCCAGTACACGCTCCGCCATGTTTGTTTATATTCTCGCTGTGCTTTTTGTAGGTTATGTCATTGTCGTCATACGTATTTCGCATATTCTATTCATTCCTGAAATCTTATGTGCTGAGTAGTGCATAATATATTAGTTAGTTTATTTCTTTAGTAGATTACTACATCAGTTAGTGTTCTTCCCTAGCAGTATAGCAAGAATTCCCCGTAGTGTACGAATCGCGAAGTGTAAACGCTGCCGTGTACGTGTATGAGGTAGAAGAGTCGGAGCTCGGAAAAGTTGCAACCCGTGTAGACAAAAGTGTAAACGTACCTTCAGCGGAAGGAGGAATTAGCGCATGCGCATCACGCCCTTCTTCTTCTTCTTCTTCTGCGCAACGTGACGTCATTCCACAGACAAATCGTCCTGTACACCCCTGAATTCAACTTTCTCCTGTCAGCACTGTATCATATTCTCGTTGTGCATCCACTGTGCCTGTAGCAAAGACAGTTATAGTGACGGAATGATCTCGATCTCAGATGTCTTTCTGCCGAATCGAGATGAAATGAGTTTTAGTGACTTTTCGTGAGACACCGGATGAGTGAGATGAAGGACGTCTCAACACGTTCTCCCCAAGTCTCTTCAAAGAGCGTCCATTTTGAGGACTCGTGGAACATGTAGAATAGTGAAGTCTCCGGAACTAAACCAGTGGGATCAGAGCACAACGGAGTGTGCGAAGAAGAGAAGATAGAGATTTTGGTATCACGTTGTATTGTATTTTGAAGCGTCTTTAGGTGAAACACTTTAGAAATTTGAATACTTTGTAATAGACCATAAATGAGGAAACATTTATTTTCCTCTAAGAATGATCTGTGAGAAATCGGATCGGGAGAGTTCCTTGAAAGAGTGGGAAATTTATGACTCCTTTCCTTGTAACACCGGGTTCATCAAAACACTTAAAATGCATTTTAACTCACTTTAACTTACGAGTTCGTTCTTCCACTCGTGGGGGAGTGTTTGCGTCGTCGACGACCAGACGGAAATTGCGACGGACCTCCTGCTCTGCTCGTAGGTGTGCTGTCGCAACTGCACCACCCGCCTCGAGGCCGGGTGGACGTTGCGTAGGGACAGCGCACCTGCGGCCAGAGACAGGAATCCCGGGTTCGATCGAGTACCGGTCCTTTCTTGCAATTTTCATCTGACCGTCGACGACACTTGAAATGCAAATGCTGATTTAGGTGTTAAGTCCCTCGGGAGTTTTTATGTCCTATTTGTAAGTAGACAATTTAAAAAGGAGTTAATTCAAACTCCCTCATCTCCAAGTATTTCCTTCAATGTTTTTCCATGGATAGTAAATCCTTTTCGTTTTCTTTGTCTACACACATTTCTCCGTCACCGACGCGAACCCATCCTTTTCGACGTCTTTTGTCCAAAGAGATATAAAAGGTTTTTCTAAAAAGCTCAAATGCATGTGCCTAGATATTTAAACATGGAAAAAAACTGGGAGAGATGAGTTGTTTGTATCTAAGTATTTTAATGTTCAAACACCTTAAGAAACATTCCTTGTATTTGAAAAAAACATTCTGTGTGGTAGCACAAAACACCCTCTGCCTTCGGAGTGAAACTTCTTTCGTCTGAAAATACTCTTAATTTCTTGTTGTTTTAGTCTTTGATGAAAAATTAACGGGGGATTTTTCCACACCCGGATAATGTCTCGAACCATTCTTCAAGCACATTGGTTGATATATTCATGAAATATTTTTTTTTTTTTTTCTACCAACTTTAGAGTCGAATAGTTTTGTCACTTAAATGTTCGGACTCTTTCCTTTCATTCTTTGTTCGTTTGCGGTTGAGAAGAAGTTTCGCTTTGAAGTAGAGGTCGCAGTAGAATCAGTCGACTTTCATTCGAGCTTTCACCCTTTAGAAGCAAATCTATCGCCAGTCGTTATGCTGCACCCCAGACATTCTAGAAACATTCCGGAAGTTGGAATATCTTAGCGGTGTATTTTTTTTTCTTCTTCTGTTCACGATGGTATTCAACTTCCCGAGGTTAGATCGTCGACGTTCGCCCTAGCAGTTAGAAATTTAGAAGACTTAAACCTCGTGGAAAATTCATATTATACTCTTGAATCCACAATTGGAGAATCCTCCGCGATAATGAACATTTTTGAGAACTGCATTTAGTGTATCTTTTTTCAGTGTTCAGTGTGAGAAACACTTTGTGTTGGTTGAACTGGGAAACAATGAAGTAAGGACAACTTTGTCAAATAAGACAAATTACTGGATGTTGTTAAATTGTCATATAGTTTACTAAAAGAATATTATTTATAGCAAGTCTCTTAAAATATTGTTATTAACTTTGATTTTGTAGATTTTAATTTAATGTACTTATGTTCATATTCAATCTATGAATATCTAATTGTTCCAACATTTTCGAATGTATTTCGGTGTATTTCATGAGTTGGCTGCGACGCAGCTGAAGTTGTCGTCTCCAGCATCAAAACAAGTGACGTAATTGATCACGTGTCACACTGCGCAACGCGACTCTCTTTTCTTTCGCATGCTTTCTATGTCTGTAACGTGTACCGTGCAATACAACCAAAAACATTCAACGATTTTTTAATGTAGTATTATTTATTCTGTACGCACACTATCAGAAAGGACTTTGCAGTCGAGAGATAAAGCAAAAGACTTTCTCTTAGTGACGAGAAAAGTTATATTTTCGAATTGTTCATCATCGCGTCAGTTCCCTTCCTTTGAAAGGTGTATGTGAGACCTGGATTTGTTGTAATATCTTACACGTAGGTACCTCTTCCTAGATTCAATAATATGTGAATAATTTATCTGTTCGTCTGCACTTGCCATTCTGTGTGTTGCTCGGGAAGAAAAGCTGTTGTTGGTTTGTAAGAAGAGTGCGTTGAAGAGCCTGAATATTTTTATGGAAGATTTTAGAAACAGAAATTCGCTGTAGAAGTGGATTGAGCTGAGACGCCTTCTACCCGCTGATAGGCTTAGACGAGGCTTGCACGATGTGGTCATCAGGGTAAATGAGCATATCAAGGCGCATTCTCCATGCAGCAATTGGGTTGTTAATCGTATTTTTATTGTCGCTCCGTATGGCAAAGAAACCCTATGTAAACCGTTTAAATAAAACCATTATGTACTATGTAAATTGTCTTATCAGTCTTACCTTTTTCCCTTCATTAATGATATAAATTTATCGTCGAAAAAGCAAATGTTACAAAGTGCGTATGACCTCGTGAAGGACAGTAAACTACGTAAGTTACTCTTCGTAAAGAAGCAAGGGACGTATTTCATCGATTCCGATCAAGGGCCCTAGGGCAGTGGCGGATTTAATATTTACGAAACAAATTATATAATAAATACCTACAGCACTAATCCATTTATTATTCAACATAAAAATGTAGATATAATATGCAGAGAAAAATGGAAATTAATAACAATTAAAATTTTAAATGAAATTACCTCCCATGGAAAATCCGCCACTACCGAAGGAAAACCGAAAAAAAAATTTTCAGTGACTTATTAATTTTTCGAAATAAGAATCTTAACTCAATGTGTTATAATTTTTTTCATATAAGACTCAGATTAAGAAATGTAACAGGATTTGAACTCTAATACCCATCTCTTGCTTGCTCTGTTTGGGAACTACTGACTGCAAGAAGGGAGGGACGCCCCTGTATCAGAAATAATCTAACTGACCAAAAATACAAACAGACGAGCTATTTTCATCACACGTTTTCGCGAACTAGAAATACATTTTTCTATGCAACGATTTTTCTTAGTGTTCTGTAGAGCAGCTAAGGGGTGTCCAGAGGGTAAACTGCGTCTTTGAAACTTTTAAGGATTCGAAAAATGGAGGGGAGAAAAAATATTTACCAATTCAATGGTAAAAATTACCAATTCAATAATAAATATTTACCAATTAAATAATTCTTTTGAAAATTAGAATAATAATAATTAAGCACTGTCGTATCATTGTGCAAGTTATTCTGACATTTGAACATAATAAATATACTAAAATCATAAGCTTGAAACGTTGGATAAATTGTTTAAAAAAATTTGACGTTCTCAGATCTTTCGAGACCTGGAAAGAAGCAGGTGCTAGAATGGGGCATAAGGTCCGAGAGGTTACATGGAGTGTATTAAGAAGTCTCGTCGTATTCGTGTGAACCAAGAAGTGATAACAGATACCAGCTCTTCTATACCTCGACGCTAAGTTCATACGCATTCCTGTTCAATTGTGGGACTTTCTTGAAAACGAGGCGTTCCATTGATCTTCGTCCGAACCGCTTCATTGTTCTAATTAAGTGTTTATGCATGACGTACATTCTTCTTGGCGTATTCGTTACGTTGATGACGCTAACCGTGTAACGCACACGGAAAGAACAAAAGTGTAGCCGATGCATTTTGCATTCAGCGAACCTTCGACTCAAATCATACTAAAAATTGTAAACTCAAACTCCTTCTATACAAGCGCACACAAGTGAGGACACCAGCACATGCTCATACGGCACACACAACCAACAAATCTCTCGCGTATCAACATAACCTCAAATCCAGAGCAAAATCCGTCATGACCTCTCTCACAAGCGTACCACAACTATGCTAGGAGCGTTAGTGCTCCACCAACTTCTGAGCATGCGGAGAAGTAACTCGCAAGTGGATAGCGCATACGATAGATCGCAGGTACGGTATGCCAAAACTCCCTAGTATTTCTCCCTCATTGAACATTATTATGGAACTATGTTGCTTGTGCAATAAAGAACGCGAGTGTCCAAAACTATTGTTGCGGGTATTTGATCGAGGTAAGAGGATTTTGTTGTCCATTTTACTGGAGTCTGGATTTAATTGTAACGAATAATTTACTAACAATTCGATACATCTTAACTAAATAATATACTGATATTAATAAAATAAGTTAATAAAAGTTTCAATTTCCTAATAAATATTGTTTTCCATATAATCTCTGATACAATTTGTCTTTTCCCCACGGATGCTATGGAGGTTTCTCTTACGATTCGGGGCATGGGCAATAAGGCTGGTGGGATAGATGGCATAAGTACTGGGATTTTAAAACATATCAATAACTACATTTCTCCACCTTTAGCACACATAATTAACCTAGTATTGCAGTCTGGCAAATGCCCAAATAATTTTAAAAGAGCAGAAATAGTACCCGTTTTCAAATCAGGGCCGAGACAAGACGTTAATAACTACAGACCGATATCTCTCATA
Source organism: Laupala kohalensis (assembly GCA_002313205.1). Classification (NCBI taxonomy): domain Eukaryota; kingdom Metazoa; phylum Arthropoda; class Insecta; order Orthoptera; family Trigonidiidae; genus Laupala; species Laupala kohalensis. The sequence continues at coordinate 156,824 of NNCF01130177.1, read as the reverse complement.
TCTAACATTTGTAAAGTTTTCGAAAAGATTCTACATAGAAGATTGCAAAACTTTTTTGATAAGCACAAGATTATAAATAATAAACAATTTGGATTTACATCAGGTAAAGGTACTAAGGACGCTCTTGCACATGTCACTGAATTCTTATATCATAAATTGGACAACAGCAAGAAAACAGTTGGGGTTTTCTTAGATTTTGCGAAAGCCTTTGACACGGTCAACCACGCAATATTATTGTCCAAACTTGAATCGTATGGGATCAGGGGAGTTGCTAACAGGCTTATAAATGATTACCTTTCTGATAGACATCAGGTTGTCAAGATTGATCAGTCAACGAAAAGCGATCTGAGAAAGCTAACGGTAGGTGTCCCACAGGGAACCATTTTGGGACCCTTGTTATTTCTTGTTTATATCAACGATATGCTAGAGTTACCGTACCAGATCGTATCATATGCTGATGATACAGTGATCCTATTCTCAGCAGACAGTTGGGTAGAGATGGAGCAGCAAATCAATAGTGCATTGAGCGTGATTTATTGTTGGACTTATTCTAATAATTTATCTTTGAATTTTAAAAAATCTGTTTATATAGTCTTTGGAAATTACAATGATAGTATAAGTCATAATCTAAATATCCATATCAATAATGTTACCCTGAGTAGAGTTGTATATACGAAATATCTTGGAATTCTTATTGATCAAAATATGAAATGGGACACTCATATTAGTAGCGTCACCAAAAGAGTTAGATATCTACTCTGTGTATTTTATAGGTTGAAAAAACTATTGTGTTTCAAAGCATTACTGATGATTTATTATGGTTTATTCAATAGTACGACTACATATGGAATTATTGCCTGGGGTGGAGCTGGCAACTCAGCCCTTAAAAAACTATCCAAATTGCAAAATAGAATAATTAGTTTAATTTTCAGTCAGGCTAATCCTGTCGTATTAAACCCAACTCCTCGACCGCTTTCGTTGATTGACTCTTATGACTTGGTATCATTAACCTATTGCTATAACACGTTGAGACAGAAATATGTTCTTTCTAACAGGGTTACTAGATTTGGGAACTTAACTGTCCCACGTTGCAAACTTGAAGTAGGGAAAAGAGCATACTCCTATAACGCTTTCTTAGTTTTTAATAGACTACCTAACACGTTGAAAAACATTACATTTAAGGAGCATAGCAAAACAAGATGCCTTAAAAAATGGTTCGGCACAAGATCCTAACGTCTTAATTATTAGTGATACCACCAAGTGTAATCCACATTTTTGTTTTTGTTGAAAACTTATTACTTTGCCTGTTATAATGGTTATTCCATAGTCTATTTGACTGTTTCTTTCTTTTTAGGATTATATACAATTACCATTTGTTTAATTAATTTTACAGGTGTATGTATTTGACGATTGTCAGTCATGTATCACTTTTGATAACCAATATATTGTAAATACTTACCTTCAGACCTGCGCACGGATTTTTAAATCCTCTGCAGGTTTGGGTACTTGTACCTTATAAAAAATTCTGAATAAATACAATACAAATTCTGAAATACAATATGATTTCGGGTGATGTAATGGATGTTAATATCTCTTATACTTTATCACGCCATTGTTATAGTACTCTAGATACGGATTAAATTCCTTTTTCTATGCACGTTGATTTTGCCCTTTTTTGTTTCTTAATAGTTTATTTCTAACTTGGCACTTTGGTTGTCTATACATTATCTCTGTAGCCCCCTTTCAGTTCCTGACCCGGGTTTTTCTCCGGTTTGCCTCCGGGTAGTGGCGGATTTTCCGTGGGAGGGAATTTCATTTAAAATTTTAGTTGTTATTATTCTCGATCTTTCACTGCATATTATATCTACGATTCGTTTTGGAATAATAAATATTTTCATGTAAGTTTGAAATCCGCCACTGTCCTTGGGTCCTTGATTGGAATTGATGGGATTGTTCCTTGCTTGTTTCCGAAGAGTAACTTAGTTTATTGTCCCCCATGAGGCCATACGCAGTTTGCAACTGCTTTTTGACAATAAATTTTATTTATTTATTCTGACATTTTTTCAACCGTTCGTCAGAATATTGCTTCTTGCAGGTGAGACGCGAATAAAACCGCACACAGAAACACAGTAACATACAAATTGCTTCAGTTAGTAACATGCAATGGCTATAAAAGTAAGTTTAACTTTGTAAATTGAGGATTTGGAAGTGGTTAAAAGTAAGGGGGAATTAGTTATGGGAGAATGGTGTTGAAAATTATGGAAGAGTTGTCTGAGTCATGGGGTTTGGAAGGGTAGACAACCCCGAACTAGCTGTTCTCAAATTTTTTAGCGCACTTAATACAAAGAATATATTCTACTACAATTAAAGTCCATTATATAATTTAATTAAATAAATAATGAAAGACTCACAACGTTTTATGGACGAATAATATATAAACATTTATGAACGAAATTTAATGTACGATATATATTCGTCCATATTGACGGGTGTATTAAATTTTGAATCTAATTCCAACTCGATCACTTTTCACACAACAATCAAATGATAGTTATGAAGAGGAATAAAAATTAAAGTTCGCGTAAAGAGTTTTATATTGAGAAGAAATTGTAATTTTTTTATTGATGGCACCGCCACATGTCGAGTCGTGAGCAAATGAATGTTGGTCTCTCGAGAGGAGATGAGGATTTGCGAGTAATTAAGGCCTTCGCGGACGCCGACCTGACTCATATCACGAGAATGATGATGAGTGATGACGATAAGATGGAATGAAATGAGGGACACACTCATTTAAGCCAGAGGTGACCAGCGATTTGCCCTTGAGGGCAACAGCCGGGCGACTGCNCACATCTGAGTAGAGAACTCTCGCTAGACCAACATGGCTGCCTACCACGAAATGCCAACTTCTACGAGTTAAAGTTATATCCAAATAAATATTAATAGTAGTCACAAAACGGATTATTTGGTGTAAAGAAATACGAGTTAATAACACAACAAACAAAGACACAAGGTAATAATCGTTGCACACTTTGCTCCACGCAGAAAGAACAGAAGGACAGCGCCACAAGAGCAAGTGCATTGAATTGTTGTCAAAGGTTGGTGATGGATTTAAGTTTTCAGACATTCGAATGTCCCACAAACATAACGCGAAGTACAGATATTATTACTGTTGTGGACGATGGCGAAGTAAAAAGGCGTTGGCTACAAATGAGAATACAAAAACTCTGTACCAACATTTTCTTCAAAAAACAAACGCCGTTTATATTATCTTTCAAAACGCTATAACCAACCACCCGAATTCCATAATTATTTTCGTAAATATAAGACTATTCTTCGAAAAGTAGTCTATGCAGCTAAAGTTATGGAAAACGACAGG